>BPLR01015955.1:0-65022 GCA_021605095.1 Caerostris extrusa | reverse complement strand
CGGTTGCCCAACATGCGGACCGGCCCATGCCCACGATGACCAGTACGTTACCAGTCCCTGCCAAACCCTGTCCTAAGCACGATTTGACTCGCCAGAGGGCATGAGAAACTGCAAAGGGGCGTGTTCGGCACCCCAAACCCTTATTTGGTAAAAAGAAGAAATTAGGTAGAATATATGTTCTTTATTATTATTTATATTGTCTTAGGAATTTTGAGGGACATGTGCTATTTCATACAGTAATTTATTACAATTAAGAAATTACTGCCAAATATATTTGTCACTGTCAGATGTATACTTTATTTTATCGATAAATAAAATTTCAATTTTACTCATTTTTTTTTTTTTTTAATTTTTAACTTTTAAAGCACTGCAAAAATTATTTTGTATACATACTTATTCGGTTTATAATCCCTTATTTGGTAGAAAATGTCTTCTTCAGATAGCATGTTGGACAACTTAATATTGGAAATTCGGATGTGGAATTTTATCGATAAATAAAATTTCAATTTACTAAAAGTTTAAATTTCAAATTTTAAAGTGATGTAAAAATTAATTTTGTGCGTTACTTATTTGGCTTACAACCTTATTTGGTAAAAAAGAAAGTGAAAATGTTTTCTTCTTTTATTATTACAATTATTATTATTATTATTATTATCAATTATCATATTAGGAATCTCGAGGGTATGTGTTTTCTTTTTTTATTAACTCATTTAAATTAAGAAATTACTGTCAAATATATTTGTCACTGTCATATTAGTATGTTGAATAACATATAGGGAAATTAGGATGAAAATTTTGGACTATAAATGAAATTTTAGTTTTACGAAAATTGTTAACTTTAAAAGCACTGCAAAATTACTTTTGTACATTACTTATTTGGCTTTGCAATCTCTTTTGGTAGAAAGAGAGTAGAAAATGTCTTCTTTATTATTATTATTATTACCTCGTCTTAGGAATTTTGAGGTTGTGTGTTGTTACCTTTTATTAACTAATTTTAAATTTAGAAATTACTGTCAAATATATTTTGTCACTGTCATGTTAGGATGTTGAACAACTTATAACAGAAATTAGGATGTGGAATTTCATCGATAAATAAAATTTCAATTTTACTGAAATTTTTAAAATTTTTAACTTTTTAAAGCCCCACAAAGTTACTTTGTACTTTAGTTATTTTGGCTTACAACCCCTTATTTGGTTGAAAGAGAGTAGAAAATGTCTTCTTTATTATTATTATTATCGTCTTAAGAATTTTTGAGGTGTATGCTATTTCATTTTTTTTTTTTATTAATTAATTTAAGTTAAGAGATTACTGTCATATATATTTGTCACTGTCAGGTTAATGTGTTGAACAACTTTTAGTGGAAACTAGTATGGAAATTTTTATAGATAAATAAAATTTCAATTTTACTAAAATTTGTTTAATTTTTTACTTTAAAAAGCACTGCACAATTATTTTGTACATTACTTTTATATATTTTTTTTTTTTTTACGACTTACAAATCCTTATTTTGTAGAAAGATAATAGAAAATGTCTATTATTATTATTATTATTAATCATTAGAATTTTGAGGGTATGTGTTGTTTTTTCATTTTTTATTAACTGATTTAAATTAAGAAATTACTGTCAAATATATTTGTCACTGTTAGATTAGTGTGTTGAGCAACTTATAGTGGAAATTAGGATGTGGATTTTATCGATATATAAAATTTTATTTTTACTAAAATTTTTATAATTTGTAACTTTAAAAAGCTTTTTACAAAATTATTATGTAAATTACTTAGTCGGCTTGCAAACCCTTATTTGGTAGTGAGAAAGCGAAAAGGAATTTGCGATGTCGAAAGTTTGACTCATCTGAGAAATTTTATGTATTGTGTAGTTCATATTACACTATTTGTTATTGATAAATGCAAATTAAGAGAGTGATATAAAATTTATTTGTTATTGATAAAATAAATATTGCATAACTTTTTTATAAAATTTTTTTGTGGAATTTGATTTATAATTTTTAAAATTATGCCGGCTAAAATTTAAAAGAAATTGAAATTGAATCATTTTTGTTTCATACATTGCACACACTCGACACCCAAATCCTTGTATGGCAAAAGATAAATGAATCAAATGTCGGATAGATGAGTCAATTGTTTGACTCATCCATGAAATTTTTTTGGCTGTATTGTGAATCGTTCATACTATTATGATAAGTATAAGATTAAGATCTTTAAAAATTTTTTATTTGTTATTGGCTTGTTAAAATTTGTTATGGCTTGTTATAATTGATTTTATAATTATTGTTAGTTGTTTTATTAATTATAATTGATTTTATTAGTTATTGTTAGTGTTTTATTAATTATAATTGATTTTATTTATCATGGATATTGATTTGTTATAGTTTATTTTGTTTATTTGTTAATAACTTAATAATTATAATTGATTTTATTTGTTATTGATTTTGATTTATTAGTTATAGTTTATTTTATTTGTTATTGTTATTAAGTTAATAATTATAAGTGATTTTATTTGTTATTGATAAATTGAATATTAAACATTTTATATAATCAGTGCACAAAATTTTATTGACCAATTATTTTTATTTAAGCTAGCTAAAATTTTAAAATGTTTAAATTTATAAAAAAAAACACTAGTTCTTGCTTTAAATATTCTCCCACAAAAATCTTTATTTGATAAAAGAAAGGATTTAAAAATGTTTCGGATGGGTATATAGTTTTTCGTTTAGGGTTGAAATCAGGATGTGGAATTTTTGTAATGGATATAATCTCCCCCCCCCCCCACCCGCACACACATCAAGATGAAATAATTTTTAATATAATTCAAAATTAATTCATGAATTAAATTTATTTGATAAAAAAGAAAGTGAGTAAATATTTGTGTTGTCGATAATTTGAATTGCCTGCACCGTACCTGATTTTGTATGTTTTAGTTTGATTATTAATTGATTGATTGATATATATTTGCCATTGTTTGATTAAGTATTAAATATTAATCACTTCTTTATTAAGTAATGGTGATGCTAATTTTTACTGAAGAATTCATTTTTTAATCACCTTTATTTTAAAAATATTTATTTTAACGCAAAATGAATTCAAATTTTTCTTTCTCAATTCTTAAATTTTTTTCTCAAATTCATTTTCTTTCTTATTGAATATTTGTATTTTATATTTCATAATGTGTTTTTTTAAATTTTTTCTTTGTATTGTGATGTATAGAAGTACATTATTTTTATATATTTTTTTCACGAATTATTCATATGGGGTGGTGTTTTTTTAATTCTATTATTAGTTGTAAGATTATTTTTGTTTGTTATGGTTAGTTTTTAATTTTTGCATTATAAAATTATATTTTATATTGCACTGGAAAATTTTTATTTATTTATTTTTTTAATTGTTTTGATTTATAATCACTTATGAATGGCTTAAAAAACATTAAAAATAAATAAATAAAATTTAATATGTAAATTTTTTAAGTGATTTCTTCTCTTTACATCAATGAATTAATTTCAATTACGAATATCGAATTAAGATGACTCAAATGGTTTATTAAATTAAATAAACTGAAATATTTTACTTAAGTTTGAAAAATGAATTAATTTGCTCTAAACGTTGTATTATATAGTTCTGTCGCTCGGTACTACAGGTTTCGGGTTCGAGTCCCTGCAGTGCCATGGATATTTGTAGTTCGGAATCCACTTTCAATGTGAGGTGTAATGTGACTGTAGAGCTTTAGGCGTAGGCTGGCAGTGCTATCCCTTAAAAAGATAAACATCTTTTGTCTCGGAATCCGCTAGGAAGTAGACGGGTTTGGTTCACCATGTGGCTGTTGCGCCAATGAAGAAAAAAAAAGGAGACGTATTATATTTAAATGAAATTCTTTTCAATTTTAATTGTGAAGATATTAAATTATTGTTATTCTATTATTGTGCTAAGATGATTTTTTTTTTTTTTGCTTTTTATGTGAATCTTATTTCTTTCTTCTTGTCAAATAAGATATTTGTGTACTTTTCACTTTAGAAAAAAAAAAAAAAAAAGGTTTCATAATCGGTTCTAGGCACAAATTCTTCATTTAGCGCAATCCTATTCCAAATATTAGCAAACAAATATCACACTGATAAAATTGTGATCTAGAAAAGCAATTTCGTTTTTTAATGAGCTTAATTCATTCCCACTGGAATTTATTTCATATTTTTCACGGCGTTTATTTCTGGATATTCATCTTAAACTGTTGTTAACCTCTGAGTTGTTTTGCATATTACGTGAAGCATTTACTAGATTGAACAGCCGATTAATCAATAGGATTAGGATGATTGAGCTGTGTTTTTCGGATTATTGCGTGTTGAAACAGTTTTGTTTTCCACCTATGGTTATATTTCACCCGTGAAACATTTGGTCACAAAACTAAAAAAAAAAAATAAATATATATATATATATATAAAAATTATTGTAATCGGTTTTTTTCCCTTACAATCATTAAAATATGTTTTTAACTGTGCATACAGAATTTATTTTTTATTTATTTTTATTTTTTACAAATCTTCAAAAATAATAATAAATAAATAAAATAAAATAAATAAAATTTTAATAAAAATAAAAAACCCATAAAACTACGCTTCAATTAACGAATTTAAAGTGGCTGTAAATATAATGCTTTTTAAAAATAAAAGTGTTTTGAATGTTAAAAGCAGTGTTTTTTTTTTATTTATTTATTTTAATATTTATGATCTTAAAATGTTATTTTTTTTAATATTTTAATCTTATTAATGTTTAAAATGTTTTTTAATGTTAATGTTAGAATATTATTAATGTTATAATGAAATAGAATGTTTTGTATGTTCATTTAATAAAATAACATTGTTATTCATTTAATAAAATAACATTGTTATTCATTTAAAAAATTAATTTAAAAAAATTAAATTAATTTTAAAATAAATTCATTCAATTTTTAATGAAGTTTTAAAAAAAAGAAAACAAATTTCAAATAATTATTAGGAAATCTTTTTATTCCCAATTTTATGAAATCTTTCGAAACATTTTCTATTGTAAATTTTTTTTTGTTTATTATTATAATTATTATTTTGAACCTTTTTTTTATATATATAATTCGATATTTTTTTTTCAATACGAAAATTAGAGATCACATGCGTATGTGTTTTATCTTGCATGATTATTAACAAATGTTTATGTTTTGAAAAGTAAATATTTGTTTACATTCATTGCAATGTTTTGAATTCTAGTAATTCTTTCCGCCTGACAAATACAAACATTTCATTCATATTCTATCGTATTGTTTCGTCTTTATTTGCGCTTTTTGTTTATTTATTTTTTGCTGGAAGAAACTGCTAAAGGTTTAGATTTGTTTACGTTGCGTCCTTGAATCAAGTCGCGCACTGGCACGTGTTATTTTATGTATTGTTGTAACAGAATAAAGCGCATTAACTCTACACACTTTTTCATGCAGTAGTTGCATTGTATGCAAATCAGTCAAGCATCTGAAAGAGTTTTTAAATAATTTCGATTTGATTTTGTAAATATTTCTGTATTTTTTTCGATAAGATTTTTAATTTAGAAAAGTTTTATGAATTAAAATTGAGGAAAAAAAAGAAATAGGTATTTATTGATATATAAAAAAACAACATCGCAAGGATCTGTTTTTATTAATATATTTTTTTCTCGCAGATTGTTTAATTTTATATTTAGAAGAAATATTTTAATAATAGTGTATTGAAAATTTTTATTGCAACTTGATATTATTATTATTATTAAGGGTTTTTATTATTTATTTTTTTATTGATATTGTTATTTTTAAATGTTTATTATTATAGTTTTTATCTTCAAATAGATTTTTAGTGTAATTTAATCAACCTTATCAAAATATTTGAAAGAAAGGTAATTTATAATGTGATATTTTTATTTATTTTTAAAAAAGAGGCGCCTTTGTAAAAGCATTGCGTGTAAGTTCAGCTGAAAACAAATGCAAGGCATGAAGGGTGCCTTACAAGAATACTGGCCAAATAGTACAAAATTTAAAATAAATTTTTTGCTTTGTTATGATTAATGCGATTTGATTTATAATTTTTACAAATTAAATGATTACATAGATAAAAAAAACCACTTTTTGCAATGCGATTTGGTTTGTTTTTATATTTTATGATGATAAAAACGCAATTAGGAAGGAATTGTCGGTTTAAGAATTCACTTTCAAGTGAAACAATTCTCAATTCAAAATTCACTCAATTCAATTTCAATTCAAAATTCGCTTGAAGTTTCAAATTATATATAAGAAGAGGATTTTTGCAATTTCGTTTTAATGAGTTTCAGTGTATTAGCTTTTTTTTCGAGTAGTAGATGGTTTTATACCTGGCCATTCGCTGAAGAAAGACAGTTATGTAGAAGATTAAGTTTTACCCAGGATACGCCACAAAAGGGGAGGGGCTGTTATAACATAATATGCCATAATAATTTTGTACAAACATTTCCAAGAATGGCATTAGGGATCTTCCTCGTCCCTAGAGGAAGGACATTCTGACCACTGTCTTATCGTGTTTATTCCCGAGCCAAATTTTCAGTTCTCATATGTCATATAATATACCATTTTAACGGTCTAGTAGTAACATGCTACGCTGCTATACTTCACCATAGTAATATTATACTTCACCATACTATGCCATAAACATTTTGTACAAATACCTCCAAGAATGACATTGAGGATCTTGCTCGTCCCTAGAGAAGGGACATTCTGGTTACTGATTTATCATGTCTATTCCCGGGTCAAATTTTCAGTTCTGATATGTCCTATAATATGTTATTTGCCAGTTTCATGGTCTAGTAGTTATATGCTGGGATCTCAGGTTCGTATCTACTGGTTTGTCTGTTGCAGTCAATACTTCCATAAAAGAGAAGACTCAATGACGAATTCGACAACGTCTTGCATTGCTAGTCAAGCTGCTTTGGTGCGAGTTTTTCCGATTTCTTTTTAATACGACAAGCCACTAGAAGCCTACTACACAGCAGTTTTGAATTTTCTCCCTCCTCTGAAACACCACACACACCGAAAATCGAAGTTTTTTGCTCTGACTGATCATTAATGACACGTGTCTGTCTCTACTTGATCGTAACTGAAACTGTCCCATTGTTCATCACCTTGAACTCCGTCTTTGTCTCGGGAAATACCTGTAATTTTTTTCCTTCTCCTCTTTGGACGATTACCTCCCGGTCGATGGCGCGAGACAATGTTTGGTGTAAGCGAACGGACAAAAGCCCCGGGTTGAAGGATAAAACGGATGCCATTAAACTGGAAGAAAAGATCCCGTGATTTCGCATAATTGTTCTAAATGCGCGCTGCTGCTAGAGAAAAACAAAGTGAAGTGATCACTTGAGAGTTCCAAATTATATATAGGAAGAAGATTTGATAAATTCGTTAATGAATTTCAGTGTAATTTCGAATAGTAGGTGGTTTTATGTGTGGTCATTCTCTGAAGAAGAGCGGATATGTAGAAGATTGAGGTTTACCCAGGGTGCACCAAGAAAGGGAGGGTGCTGCTATGCTTCACCATAACAACACTATACTTCACTATAATATACCGTAAATAATTTTGTGCAAACAACTCCAAAAGGGCAGATATGTAGAAGATTCAGCATTATCTAGAGTGCACCACTAAAGGAGAGGGGCTGTCATACTTCACCATAAGAATACTGTACTTCACCATAATAATTTTTGTACAAATACTTCGAAGAATGGTATTAGGGATCTTCTTCGTCCCTATAGGAAGGACATTCGGATCATTTGCCTTATTGTGTCTATTCCCTTACCA
The DNA here is from genome assembly GCA_021605095.1 of Caerostris extrusa. Lineage (NCBI taxonomy): Eukaryota > Metazoa > Arthropoda > Arachnida > Araneae > Araneidae > Caerostris > Caerostris extrusa. The sequence continues at coordinate 57,199 of BPLR01015955.1, read as the reverse complement.
AATTTTTAGTTCTCATAAGTAATATAATATACCATTTGTCCGATTAATGGTCTAGTACTAATATTCCAGGATCTTAGATTGGTATCTACTGGTTTTCCAGATGCAGTTAATACTTTCATAAAAGAGATGACTCAATGGCGAATTCGACAACGTCTTGCATTGCTTGGTGGGAGTTTTCCGATTTCTTTTTACACCCACATTGTGCCACTACAATTTTGAATGCCCTCCGACCTTCGAAACACTACACACACATCGAAAATCGAAGTTTTGTGCTCTGGCAGTGATTACTAATGAAACGTGTCTGTCTTTACTTGAACGTAACTGAAACTGTCCAATTGTTCATCACCTTGAACTCCCGTCTTTGTCTCGGGAAATACCTGTGATTTTTTCCTTCTCCTCTTTGGACGATTACCTCCCGGTCGATGGCGCGAGACAATGTTTGGTGTAAGCGAACGGACAAAAGCCCCGGGTTGAAGGATAAAACGGATGCCATTAAACTGGAAGAAAAGACCCTTGTGATTTCGTATAATTGTGCTAAATGCGCTGCGAAAGAGAAGCAAAACAAAATGCTATTGACCGATTTGCCTCTGAATGCCCTTTTTTTCTACTGTGCTGAAGATGTTGATGGTTCGTTGCTTCATCTTTTTGTGTATTGGGTGTAGTGAGAGTTGTCTTTTGTTAAATGTAGTATCCCAAGTAATTTAGTAAATAAACCAGAAATTAATTAAGAATATGTATTTTTTTTTTCTGTTTGTATAGAAATTATATGCAGAATATTTCTGTATTTTTTCTGTATATATATATAGCGTTTATATTTTTATTTTGCATCGTTATTAGCTAATGTTTGTATTTTGAAAAGTAAATATCTGCTTATATTCAATGAAATGTTTTGAATTGCAGTAATTTTTTTCGCCTGACTAATACAAACAATTTCATTCATATTTCATAGCATTGTTATATTTAAGCTTCTTATTTAGGAGTTTTCTTCCAGTAAAAAAAAATAAAGGTTTAGATTTGTTTAAGTGCGTCATTGAATCAAGTCGCGCACGTGTTATTTTATGTATTGTATTATTATGTATCTGTGTATTTCCCCGGTCTAATATATGTATTTATAGAAAAAAAGTACGAGAAAAAATGTTTTTACTTGAATAAAAAAACTTTTACATTTCATATATATCCTCTCATATTTAATGTTATTATTGGTACAATAATAAATTGCCTTGATAAGACCATAGTTTGAATGATATGCACTGCACGTAATTTGATAGTGACGTTTTATAGGATCAATATCATAAGATCAATTTGCCAGTGACTTTTTTCAATATATAAATTTCTACAATTTCTTTACGCCTTTATATGTTCACGCATATTCCATATCAAGTCAATACCATGTTCACAAATAATAATCGTTATTTATCAGCAAATTATTATTATTTATGTTATCAAAAATTTTTCTGAAAGCACTTTGTATGTATAAGTAATTATGAGTTTCCTCAAAAAAGCTAAAAGAAATAATTTAAAGGAATCATAAAAAATGATAAATTATATGTGAAAAATTGATCGTGACATCATAATCGGCTTAGAATGAAATATTAATTTAGAAAAAGAAGTATAATTAGAATAAATGTGCTTAACACCTATAGGTATGTTGATGTTTTTAAAATGATGTACCTCAAATATTTTTATGATTTCTTGCATGATGGTCTCATTAGATTCTTTTAATGGCTCACTGACCTTTTTAAAATTTAAATTAACAACATTTAATATATTGATTACTATATGAGTATTATAAGTTACTGTATAAGTATATTTAACAATAACAAGTTAATAGAAATTTTCGAAATTTTAATTTAATTCGGTATTTATTGCTGGGAAATATGCAAAGCAATTTTAAAAATCAGAAAAAAAAAATTTCCGTATTATTTATATATTTGTTATTAAAAGTGAAAACTTATTGTATTTTATGTATAAAAAATTATAAATAAAATAATTTAAAAAAAAAAATAAAACTAGCAAATTACCATTACTGTTTTAAACTGATTACTTTACAGAAATTAAATTAATTAATCAATTAAAAAATTGTAAGCGAGCTTCCTCCTACACATTAGCAAAAGCGCCCCCATTTGGCGTTCAGGAGAAATGGTCAGTTGGCCTGAGACTCTTACCCGCCCGATCATCTTATGCGCACTTTAGACTAAATAGACCGGGACCTACAGTTTAACGTGGATTCCCAGCCACCAACAAACATGCATGGCGCCGCCAGAATCTCTCACCCGAGAGGAAGTACAGTGCAACCTGCGCTCCCACTGAAAACCGTTCTGTTTATAGTCTCTCATCCCGAGAAGATATATATTTAGTGCTTCCCGGAGTATTAATTGGCTTACAGACTGTCACCCGGAGAAAAGCATATTTCGCGCACTCTGCGTGTATCCGAGTTTCGGGATTTCAGCTTAGAAGTGGATTCCTTCCTGAATCTATCTTATCTGTCTTTATAAGTGTTAAAAATTATATGTATCTAATTGTATGCATGTGGTGTTTGTGTGGGTGCAAATAAATCTGGAAGTTCTCAACTTGCGCCTCAAGTATCTCAACCGAGCCACACTCAATTACAATCTGGTTGCTGAACCTGCCCACTACGAAATGAGGTTAAACAAATAATTAATTTAATTAATAGAAAATCCATAATACTGCATTATTTAAAAAAAAAAAAAAAAACAAGAAAAAAAAAGGAATATGGCTACAATTGTGAGTAGCTAAAATTTTAGCTAGGTGATCCCTATAGCTGAAAATGACGAAACTCTTTATTAAAAATGAAATGAGTAGACGCGCACATTTTTTACTTCTACCTAACAACAACAACTTTATATCTATCTTTTGTTATATGCGATAAAAAGAAACCTTGTATGAATGGATCTAAAATGTAGGCTATATCCGGCTGAATATTATTTTCTATTGTAACGATACTTCATAGAATTGAATGAAATTCTTTTATTTATCGTGAAATGTTATTCTGATATAATCCGCTTTTATTTAGGATATGTGCACCAATTTTATTTTCGAAACATTTCCTGATTTTTGTATCTTTACAATCCTCACCTTCATAGTATGTACTTATTTTTTCCTTTGGTTAGTGATATGTAAATAAAATTTAGAAGTCAAAAGCAATCATTCAAAAACTAAAAATCGATGGACAATGAATAAGGGATGCATTTAAAATAAAGACTAGTTTACTTTTCCTTAAAATACCTTTATGTTTCTAATCCCTGAAAAATTTTAATGAATTTCGAAAGCAATCTCAAGGCTTTACATTGTATTTCGATTGCTTTTATGCATAGCATTTCAGATGTGCTTTAGGATCAAATTTTGAATATGTTTCATAGCATCTGTGATTTGTAAATAAAATAATAATAAATATCTTATTCCAATTCAGTCACATTTAAAATTGAATTAATAGAAAAAAAAATTTCGAAGAAATAAATTTTTAAGGCTTGATGAAACGGTAAAAAAATCAAACAATTGATTAGCAATAAAAATTTTGTCTCTGTTTTCGACAAGGTTTCATGAGCACACCTTTTCAAAGTTACATGGCCTTAATTCATTGTTTATTTTAAACTTTCTTGAAAGCAAGCTAGCAAGTAGCTTATTTAAACCTAATTTCCTATATACTGACTTTATATTGGATGTGGTATTAGTTTATATTACTAGTATTATTTTTCAACCAAATGGGTCATTGAATAAAGACAAGCCTGAATAACAAAAATAGTTTTATTGCCAGAAGTTCAACACAATCAATTTCCACATAGTCGTCGTAAACATTGAATGATTTGTTGTAAGCGTGAAAGAGTTTTCTAATGCCCTCTTCATAATAGTCTTAACAGTGGAAGAGTTTACCAATAGTCTCTTTATGATAGTCGTAACTGTGAAAGAGTTTTCCATTAATCTCTTCATACTAGTCGTAACAGTGGGGAGTTTTCCAAAACCATCTTCATAATATTAACTGTGGAAGAGGTTTCCAATACTCTCTCTCATACAAGTCTTAACTTTGTAAGAGTTTTGCAATACCCCTCTTCATAATAGTCGTAACTGTGAAAGAGTTTTCCATTAATCGCTTCATACTAGTCGTAACAGTGGGGGAGTTTTTCCCCAAAACCATCTTCATAATATTACTGTGGAAGAGGTTTCAATACTCTCTTCATACAAGTCTTAACTTTGTAAGAGTTTTGCAATACCCTCTTCATAATAGTCAACTGTGAAAGAGTTTTCCATTAATCGCTTCATACTAGTCGTAACAGTGGGGGGAGTTTTCCAAAACCATCTTTATAATATTAACTGTGGAAGAGGTTTCCAATACTCTCTTCATACAAGTCTTAACTTTGTAAGAGTTTTGCAATACCCTCTTCATAATAGTCGTAACTGTGAAAGAGTTTTCCATTAATCGCTTCATACTAGTCGTAACAGTGGGGGAGTTTTCCAAAACCATCTTTATAATATTAACCGGTGGAAGAGGTTTCAATACTCTCTTCAAAGTCTTAACTTTGTAGAGTTTTTGCAATACCCTCTTCATAATGGTCGTAACCGAAAGAGTTTTCCATTAATCGCTCATACTAGTAAACAATTGGGTTTTCCAAAACCATTCGCTAATATTAACTGTGGAAGAGGTTTCCAATACTCTCTTCATACAAGCTTAACTTTGTAAGAGTTTTGCAATACCCTCTTCATAATAGTCGTAACTGTGAAGAGTTTTCCATTAATCGCTTCACATACTAGTCGTAACAGTGGGGTTTTCCAAAACCATTTATAATAATATTAACTGTGGAAGGGGTTTCCAATACTCTCTTCATACAAGTCTTAACTTTGTAAGAGTTTTGCAATACCCTCTTCATAATAGTCGTAACTTTGTGAAAGAGTTTTCCATTAATCGCTTCATACTAGTCGTAACAGTGGGGAGTTTTCCAAAACCATCTTCATAATATTAACTGAAGAGGTTTCAATACTCTCTTCATACAAGTCTTAACTTTGTAAGAGTTTTCGCAATACCTGCTTCATAATAATAGTCGTAACTGTGAAAAGAGTTTTCCATTGGACCGCTTCATACTAGTCGTAACAGTGGGGAGTTTTCCAAAACCATCTTTATAATAATATTAACTGTGGAAGAGGTTTCCAATACTCTAACTGTATACAAGTCTTAACTTTGTAAGAGTTTTGCAATACCCTCTTCATAATAGTCGTAACTGAAAGAGTTTTCCATTAATCGCTTCATACTATCGTAACAGTGGGGAGTTTTTCAAAACCATCTTCATAATATTAACTGTGGAAGAGGTTTCCAATACTCTCTTCATACTAGTCTTAACTGTGTAAGAGTTTTGCAATACCCTCTTCATAATAGTCGTAACAGCGAAAGACTTTTCCATATATCCTCTTCATAATAGTGGAGGAGTCGTACATATAAGTATGTAAATAATAAATTTTAAAAAGTATTTTACATTTATTATTGGCTATTATCGGAGACTATGACATTCTTTTTTTCATTCCTACATCGGTGGCCACAGCGGCTCTTTTGTTATTCCTCCGTGAGCCTCGTTTTCCTTATGTATTTCACGGTCTTATGTTATTGCCTTCCAAGAGAACTTTTAAGAGTAGCTGACGTATATTTGCGTATCATTTGGAAGGAAACTTGTAAAACTCCAACCAGATAGTGTGCTGTTATTAGGCTGTTATTAGATAGTGTGTAACTCCCAATCATCTTTGAGTTTTATCATTTTTGAAAGCAGTGACTGCAATGCTGATAGCCTATCAGCGGATTGAAACCTGGTTCCTTTTATCTGTGCATGTTACCACTGATTCATAAATCGGACTTATTAGGTAAATGATGACGATTCAATGTCTATCATCACTAAAAATATAATTAAAATTATATGCAACATTTTTTTTTCTATTGACAACGATCTACACAGATATCTGTTATTTTATGTATTCAAACATATTTAATAGAACACAGTAATTTTAGAAGTGATTAATTCTTACCTATTTAATTTCAGTCAAACATTTTCGCTGTTCTATTTCTTGTTACTTAGCATCAAGTGATGAGTCTCTTATCTAACAAAGAGAAATTAATCCTCAGAAACAAATCGATATCCGTCAATGAACTGAAAAAAGAATGTAGTTTCTTTAAAAGGTTCCAATCTCTACACACGATGTAAATTAATCATGGGATTATCACGTACTTAGCGATAAGAATTATGCATGCTGAGATTGACCGATTAATATCTGTTGTGTTCGTATTACTCGCACATGTAGGTCAAACCTAATTGACAGAAAAAGATAGTCATTAAAATAAATGCTTGCAATGCTTTCGTTTCACACTAAGTCTTTTCATTGTTTGGTTTAAAAGCTAAGTTTTTCCAATATCTAGTGTGTCATTCTTTTTTTTAAGCCGTCTGTTTGGAAAAAAAAAGCAGTTTTTTTTAAAAAAAAAGTGATAATAAATCAATAAATAGTTCAAAGTGTAATGAACGTTCGCTACCCATTTTTAGACAGCGCGGCCTTTGAAAGTTAAGTACAAAGATTTTTTCGTGAGTAAACAAACAAACGATTGTTATTTTTTCGGTTCATTTTGGAATGTAGAATTCTTAAAATATATTTCAGAATTCTTCGAATGCATTTTTATCTTCGTATTTTAAATTTTTAATAATTCGTGTTAATAATTGTTAATTTATTGCGAAATAATAATTCGCAATTATTATGAAATTAACTGCGAAATAATAATTCCATTTATAGAGAATTATTATTTCTCAGTTAATTTCATCTCTGTAATATCTATTAAATGACCTTGATTCTTTGTAAGGACAAATTAAAATTAATACTGCTGTTAGAGAATAATAATATAGAGAGAATGTTAAAGATATAATTTTATATTTACTTAAGTATATTTTTAAATTATAATTAAGGTACTAAAAAATTATTCCTCAAAAGTGTAATGACATTCAAATTATTCTTAATAAAATATATTTAATTATTCTGTGCCTTTGAGAAACCATTTTTAATTCTCCGCGAAATAAGTATTTTTCGAATGGCAACACTTCTTAAAAAACAGAATCATTTGTTTACTTTTTTTTCTCTTAAAGAATTAAAAGGTAATTTCATTCTTTTATAAAATAAAATAAAAGATAATTTCATTCTTTTATAAAATGAAAGATTATTTATAAAAAAGATTAAAGGTAATTTCATTTTTTTATAAAATAAAATGTAATTTATAAAATAAAATAAAATGTAATTTATAAAATAAAATAAAAGGTAATTTATAAAATAAAATAAAAGGTAATTTTATTCTTTTTATTTTTCTGGTATTTAAATAAGTACAGATATTTTTATTCGATTATCTTTTTAATTTCGTTGCAGTTTGACTGTAAGTTTACAGTGGTGTAAAGTAAGATTTTTTCTGGAGAAAAAAAAATAAATTGGAGACATTTACGAATCAGAAACGTCAAAAATATATTTTATTGTCATTGAGAAGACTGACACAGTGATGGTTTTAGTGCTAGACAATTGAGAGCTGTTAGACTGATTCAATTTATTTTTTATTTTTCTCTCTTTTGTCTTGTTTGACAGTAATGGAGCTAGGATTTTATAAAAAATAAATATTTTATTTTAATATGCTGTACTTATTTGAAATTATTTGTAATATATTGCTTATTCATATTTTTAACAAATAAAAAATTATACTGAAATGGAAGCAAATGAAAAAAAAAAAAATAGATAGCATTAAATAACTACATTTTGTGGCAAGAATATTTCATTAATTAACTTAACTAAATATTTAAATAATGTGTGAGGAAAGTCCTCGCCATTTTGATTAATTAAAAAGGAATTCTAGCTGGTTTTAATGCTTAAGATTAAATTTATATGACTTTTGATAACCTAAAAATATAATATGATGCGAGTGGTATGTTAAAAAGCTTTCTAGTAATTGCGTTTTTAATGAATATGATGAAGTGTGTGATAAAAACACAAAAGCGCACTTATTATTTTATATTATTCATTTAATATTTAATATGTTAAATATTATATTTTGAAATTGCTTATATAATCTAAAAATGAAAATTAAACTATGGTGTTTCATTTTTTTTAATCTAAAAAAGTGAACATAGTTATTATATATATTATAAGTTATATTACGCTGTCTTACACTGCATCATAAGAAAAACCGTCTTCTCATTGTTATAAGACCTACTGTTAAAAAACATTAGCTTCTTTACTTAATTGGTTTCTAAAAAAAGAATTCGTGTAATAAATTATATGACATTTAAACAAACATTTATTTATGGATATAAAAAGTCAAAAACCAAAAATAATAATAATAATAAATAAATAAAAATAAAATAAATATTCTATCTTTGACATAATAATATGGTTTTCAAAAAATATCTAATAGAAATATGGCTAAAAATATTAAATATATTCTAAAGAAAAGCATGAATGATGCGATGTTATTTTTACATGCCAGATTATCAACGCAGATATGCAACAGATTAGGGGGTTATGCAAAATGCAGAATGAAATACCACACTCACATTTTGCCACCACAATTTCGGATGAATGTCTCCAGGTATAGCCAAGTGGAGGAATTGGCACACTCCTCCCCTCCTTTTCGAGCCCATATGAAAGATTTTCTGGCCGATGGATCTATCATCCCGATCGCTGTAACTAAGCACACGTCTCGATTAAATTTTGCTTGTTTAGTTTTGCACCAAACTTCCTTATTTGGAAAAAGGCGCCTGACTTTTAGCATAGTGGTTAACGTACGCAGTTGAAGTTTAATCCACTGGCGGCATTATTGTAGTCACTACTTTCAAAAACGAGGACTCGATGGCGATTGTGACAATGACCATCTCGCATTGATAGTCAAGCTGTCTGGCGGGAGTTTTATGGATTTTCTCCCATATAACACGCAGATAGAGGCAGTTACCCCTTAAAGTTCTCTCGAAAAACACTGTCCACCTCATCACCCGTCAGTGGGCTGTTCGTGGTTTGCATGAAGCCCATCAATGTTCCAGCCTCGCATTTTTATCTGGTAGGGGCTACGTAGTCCTAGGTACTGGAGGGGGAGAGGTGCGGAGAAAAGAAAATTTGGAAAAGCAGCTCGTTAACCATCAGCTACTCCAACTTATGAAAAGTAAGATGAAAAGATGTAGTAAATCACTGCCGAGCACGGATTTCCAGAATGTTTTTAATTTTTGCATTAACTGTTTTCATTTAATTTGTGAGACACTAGAATTTCATTCATAGGCGATTCATTTTTAAGACGCTGCCCCGGTTGCCATACTTCTGCAAAAAGTTGCCATCATTTTTTAAAAAATTCCCATTGATTTTGAAAATGATGTGTCAAAGAAATAAAATAAATTGCTAAAGCCACTGGCGGCGAAGGATTTTCAGATTTGGAAGAAGAAGAAGAAATTAACGAATTAATTGCTAATGACGATTGCAACATGACAAATGAAGAACTGGACGATCTTGTAACACCAGCCGAACAGAGAAGAAGACGAAGCACTTTTAATTTAAGAGAAATTAAATGGGTGGTTAAAAAAAGCTTGGTCTGATTTCGCAATGGAAACTGACCCAAATGAAGGAAGAAGAAGAGCAAATGAATTTTATGGCATCCATTAAAAAAAAATTCCCACGATATTTTTAAAACTGCGTTTGTCATTGACTCTACGTGACGTATCTACTTATTAAGTGGTCGTAAAAATCATTATTTCTTTTAATTATAAGATTATCGAAGCTTTTTTATATCATACATACCTTTTAATATGAATTTTATGTAATACATTTTTTAAAAGTTAATTTAGAGAAACGCGACTGTTTGCTATACGCGGAATGTATTAATGATGTAAAAGGTACGGTAAAGTTTACTGTACTGTACATTAAACCCACGTTTTCTTGAAAACCCATATTTACTTTTTTTGTTGCAATCATTGTTAAAAATCAGTGATAATAATTGTGTTGTGTTTTCTGTTGTTGCAGCTGAGCAGTTCTCCGCAGGGGTCCGGCAGCAGCGAGAGCTCGGAGCCCAAGCACAACTTCGTGGCCGTGACGCAGCTGGAAGACGAGCAGGCTATCCGGTCGGTGGAGTTCCACCCATCCGGCAAATTCTACGCCGTCGGATCAAACACGAAAGGCGCTCAGGATATGCGCTTACCCGAACTGCAAAGATATCAGGTACAGACATCTTCAACATCTTCTTCCCCCAGAATTTTTTTTTTTAAATATAAATTATATATTTATTCTTTTTTAAGCGTGAAATGTTTTAAAAACTTACATATATTATACCAGTATAGTGAAAACACAATAACATTAATGAACCATGAACCCTAAATATTAGGTTGGTGCATAATTATCAGATGTTTCTTTGACGTGCTATATTTTAATACAAATTAACAATATTTTAAAAATTTACAAATAAAAATATCCCTCTACTTTAGATTATAAAAATGCGTGCCGATAATCATACTCATACTCATTTTTGGTTTATTATCTCGTGCAGTGCAGTGCATTTTATCTCGTGCAGTGACATTTGCTTTATCACTCTTGCAAACTGCAAAGATATCAGGTAGAGCCATCTTGAACACCTTCCCCAGAAATTTTTTTTTTTAAATTAAAAAATTATATTAACCATGAAATGATTTTTAAATTTAAATATATTACACCAGTATACTGAAAACACAATAACGATCATGAACCATGACCCCTAAATAGTAAGGTCATAACAACAGATGTTTCTGACAGCTGCGGGGATCGGTGTTGTAATATGTTTTAGGTTTCCTGCTAGACAGTGAATGCCTTAAAACTATTACTTGTTTATATATTTATATTACACTTTATATATATAAAGTGTAATATAGAATAATATGTTGGTAAAAAATATATAAAAGAAGTAATTATAAATTCTTTCATATCTAAATTGTTGTTATCTGGCATAATACGGGTTGTAAGATTTTATATAATCTAATGTGTAGATACATTTGCTTTATCATTGTTTCAAACTGCAAAGATATCTGGCATAATCATTTTAAACATATTTCTCCAGAAATTCTTTTTTTTTTTTTTAATTTAAAATAGATTTATATTCCTTAAGCGTGAAATGATTTTTTAAACTTAAATATATTATACCAATATAGTGAAAACACAATAACAATAATGAACCATGAACTCTAAATAATAACGTCATAGCAGCAGATGTTTCAGGACATCTGCTGCGAAGGGGGGAGGAATATGTAAGGGGGTTTCTTTTGTAATATGTTTATATTAATAAATATATTGTGTAAAGTATATTGTGCCTAGGTTTGCTTTATCACTCTTTGCCAGGCGCCAAATGCCTATAAAACTATTACTTGTTTTTTTTTTTTTTGGCGTGTTTATAAAGTGCAATACTGAATGTTATTTTGGAAAAAAATCGTAAAAAGAGCAATGATAAAGTTTTTTCATCCTAAATTATTGCTATCTGACATAATAATGGTTAAATAGGCAGTCTAATCCAGACTTTTCTTTGGCATTTTTCGCCAAATAATCTGCAATTTCATTACATTCCAAATTCACATGAACAAGGATCCATGGCAGGATATGCATTTTGTACAAGCAGTTTATTTGTTCTTTAAAAGAGATATAATGATCAAGATCATACTTGAAAACCTTTTTTATTAAGAGCCTGTAAGGAAGACCTTGAATCAGTGAAGATAGTAACTCCATTCATTTAGTGCGATGGAGATAGACTCAGATAGGCCCATCAGCAGTTTTTTTTGAATGGCCTGTTCCAGCAGTTCTCCTATGAAGTTTAATACAATTTGTCCATCACCAGCAGCAATTTCAATTCTTTGCCCGTCGGGAGAGCAAAACAGCCCCGTTATAAAATGTTGAGTCGGATAATTCATCAGTTTTAGCAGTGATGTGTTTGTGTGATGAAAGGGAATTTATTATTTTGATTATTATTTGATTTATTATCTCCTTTGGGTCTTTCTTAGAAAAGTGTTCAGTAATATCAAAACTATTGTGGTGTTTTCAGGCACTGTCCTATGAAATAAAGGTTCTTTAGTAATTTTTAGTGCTTCGGGTATTTGGTGGATTCTTTCTCTTATTACCTTATCAAATAATAGTGTAGAAGCTCTCTTTAATCTTGACCTACAGTTCCAGTTTGTGAAAGTTCAGTGGGATACATGATGCTCATCAAAGGTTTGGACGCTGTTTGTAAATTTAGCTGTTAGCATTTGTCTTCTTGCCTCCAACAAATCTAAACCTCAATCTTCTTTTTGTTCCTCTGCCATTTTTACTGCAATTAACAAAAACAATAAATAAAATAAAATGAATCAAAATGAAACAATAAAATGAATGAAGTAAAAACTCAACTTAGAAAATTTGAGTTTACTCTTACAGTTAGCAAATAAAAAAATCATAAAGATATAATAAAGTATTTAGTTATTTATTTATGTTTAAGAGCTATTAATAGTATCTAAATTCATACTTTGGTGTAAAACTAATTTAATGCAAAAATATCTTTTAATTACTATAAATTCTATCCTTCTTTTACTATAAAAACAGAATTTTTTTTTCTCATTTGAAAAGAAAGAAATAGTTTTAAAATTTTTTATTTGCATTTAACACAAAAGAGAACATTTTAAGAGATAAAAATATAATTTTTAATATATATATATATATCATCATCATCAGTGGCGCAACAATCCCATGGTGGCCAAGGCCGCTCTGTATGCTGGCAGATTTCTAGACAGGAGATGTTTTATTTTTACGGGTCGGATTGTCAGCACTACGACGAATGCTCTACAGTCATATTAAACTGGGACCTACTGTTTAAAGTGGATTTCGAATCACTACAAATATTCATGGCACCGCCGGGATTCAAACCCGAAACCTGTAGTACCGAGCGTCAGTATATATATATATTTAAAAACAAAAATTAAATGCAAAAAGAGCGGGATGGAAATTTTAATTGTCTTTATGAAACCAATACTTTGAATTTTCTCATCAAAATGCTCTTTTTAAATTGATAACTAATTTAAATTAATGGCATAAACAGTTAATTTATATTTTAGTATGGTCTCAAAGACCAGAGATAGCAAATTTTTATTTATTCATTTTCATTTGAGTAAAATAAAATAAAAAGGAACACTCTAACACTCTTTTAAATAAAAAGTAACTCTTTGAACTTCAAACATCTAATTGCGCTGATCCATAATCTCTAGAATAATTTCCCGATACCAAAACAAAAATAATCTTTTTATTTTCTTCTATAAAAAAAATGCAATAAATTCTTTCAGTGTCACTTTTCTTTTCCTCCTCTTTTAAAAATAATAAAAAACCGAGTCAGTGAAACGAAGACGCTTTTACTATAGATGCTCGCGAACCGTTGACAGGTGTCAAAGGATTTTGCCACGAGCGAAACACGACTTTGACGACCTCGATCGCATCTGCTCGCTCGAGATAGAAATGCGATGCGATAAATTGAAGATTTTTCTTTTTTAAATATATATATACCGAATGAAATAATATATTCGCTTTTCTGACAGCTACCCGAAGCCAGTGGCTCTCTTTAAAAAAGTAAAAATAGAAAGTATACTAGTAAATTCACTGTGTTCTTTAAAGCGTGAAATATGTGTGCCAAACTTATTTATTAATGATTGGATAGGTAGGAAGGAAAAAGTTAACTAAGGAATTTCAAAATTTATTTTTGAAATAGCCTGTGGGTTTTTTAGAGCAGTCTAATTGTCTGTTTAAACAAAGTTATAAATTACGAGTATAGTAGTAATTAAAATAGGCAAGAAACTTTGGTAGCATTTAAATAGACAATGTGCAAAGCTGTTATTGTTTTGTTCAGTTGAATAAATATTTTTTATTTGATTTATTTAATAGAATGATGGTGAAAGTAATTAAATTATTTTTATCGCAATTTATGCTTATAAATCATTAAGATAGGCTGTTAGATTTTAAACTATATTTCTTAAGCTCAACACTTTATATGCAATACATAATGTCAGTCTTATTGTTATAGCCTTTACAAAAATATAATGAATGAAATTTTAAATAATTTTTTAAATCATCCAAATTTTTTTTTAATCATTTCACCTTTTCGGCTGTATTTATAAACAGAAATTGATTGAAATTCAAATATGTTGTACATTTTTAGAAGTTTTTCTATCTTTTTTTTTTTTTTCCAAATGCAGCTGTCAAACTAGACAGTTATCTTTATGCCATAAGCAAAGGCTGCACCGTTACTCATTTAGCACTGCCCAGGAGGAACGTGTAGCTTGAAGATATGCTACGGACGCGAGTAACAATCCCCGCTACGCTTTACGATCATATTAGGCCGGGACCTACGTTTACCATTTTAATTTATATCTTTCTTTTAGGCAAGCAGCTATTTTTTTTTTTTTTTTTTTTATTATAATTGTTTTTCACAGTTCGATTTGAAATTATTGCAACAATTGAATTCCTTCCAATAATTCGTAACATGTATTGAAATAAATGAATAATTTGTAACATGTATTGAAATAAATGAATAATTTGTAACATGTATTGAAATAAATGAATAAATTGAACATGAGAGAGAGTTCCTCTAAAAGGGTATTAAAAATAGTCGCAGTTAGAATACATAATAAAACTATGGCACTGCTTGATTTACTGGATTACATTATAATGTAATTAAAAAAAATAAAAAATATAAATCAAATTATGCTTCTATTTATTTGCTAACAATTGTTTAACTTGCATAATTTTATTTTTTTACTTTAGCATGTAATATATTGATTTTTAAGTAATACTATTGTATATACTTATAGTTTTTTTTTTAATTAAATGTCACGTACTTTCTAATAATTAGTTGGTTTAATTTGCTTTAAAATAATATTTTTTTATATAATACTTAGTAATGATGATACATTTAGTAATCACTTAATCAATATATATTTGGAATCAGAAAAGCATCATGTAAAATTCAGAGATTATATTTTGTGGAAATATAATTATTGTATTTTTTTACCAAAATTGTAAAAGGAATTTAGAAATTTTCAAAATGGATAATTTTAATTAAATTAAAAATAAACCTTTTTTAGAATTGAATATTTTTATTTTATATTTGTTTATTTATATTTGATTATTATAATTTTATGATAACAGAACCCTAAGCATAGAGACATTTTATTCTACTTAATTTATTATTTATTTTTAAATTTAATTTATGTAAATATCTCTACCATATTTTTATCAATCTGGTTGAATCTGTGTATAGAACGTTGTGTTTCTGAATTAAGAAAGTTGGTTTGAAACGCTCCTAACAACATCGAGTGGCGATTTACCTTATGCTGAGGATGGGCTTTGAATCTTTTGGGATTGATTGAGGATCTTTTGAATTATTAAGGAGATAGGAAGGAAGTTGCACTATTTCCAGATACCACCTCTTGTAGTAACATATTCAGTTGAGACAATGGCAACATTTTTTTCTGTTACAAGTCTGATATGTAATGGAAAAACGCGAACCAATCATAGTCAACATCGTAGAACGCGAACGAATCGGAAGCCTGAGTGGGCAGAAGATCAGGCTCCAAACTAGTTGGCGTTTTGCGTTCTTAGTATCTAGCAGAATTTCACTTTTAAGCGAACATGTGTATTAACTTCATCAATCTATCTATTTCATTTACAGGGTGGACCAGGAGCCGAGAGAACCTACCGTATTATACAAGAGGCAGAAACATCATAAAGGGTCCATCTACTGCATGGCATGGAATGCTACTGGAGATCTGCTGGCCACAGGTTCCAATGACAAAACGGTCAAGCTCATGAGGTTTAACTCTACTACATGTCAACTGGAAGGTCAGTTTAATTGCATATTCTATACTCCAAGTGTATTCTACAACTTCAGAAAAGTTCTTATCAAATCATGTTTGAAGAAGTCTACCATTCTTTTACATGAGTTACAAGTAGATCCATGCCACATTTAAAATACTATGACCATGGTATTTATATATATAATATATATTTCTTTCTTTAATAAGAAATTATAAGAGAAAATAGGTTGCATTACAGTTCTTGGTGCATTTTGTTTAAGACATAGAAGATTTTACTCCAGAAAGCTTTGGAACCAAAGAAAACTTCAATATATAAATCACTTAAATAATAAAGAATGTCCTTCAATCGCTTTTATCAGCTATTGATCTGAAATTGAATATTGATTAGATGCGGTCCGAGTTACAAAGTGCCATCATGTAATGTTTATAAAATTAATACATTACATCATTTTGAAGATATTCTTTGATAAAAAAATTTTAATTCGATTTTACATGATTGAAAAACAATGACGTACTTGTATCGTTATTTACAAATGCCTTACGTTTTATACATTTAAATTGATTTCGGGATCTTTTGATTGGTGTTAACATTTGAAATTGCATTTTTATTATTTTTGCGTTAATTTCTTTTTGTGTGTTGTGCATTTTAGATATCGCTCATCCTCTTACCATGCACGGTGGCACAGTGCGGGACATGTGCTTCATGGAAGACCTCAGCAACAGATCGAACCTGCTGATCAGCGGAGGATCTGGCGACAACAAAATATACATCACAGACTGCGAAACAGCCATGCCGTTTCAGTCACTCACTGGACACACTGGTAATCATCGATCCTTTTGGTCATTTCACGTTTATTGTTCATTATTTCCAATTGAATACAAGCAAATAAAAGAAGCTGACTTTCTTTGAACAGTTTAATTTATTGATGTTTTATTTCTTTATATGAACAGGAAATTGGGATAAAGACCAAAGTTAACCTTTTCAATTTATTGATGTATTTTTTATTTTTTTAAATTTTTAACAACATTCAATTTTATTCATTTTTATAAATGGGGATAGAACCACGGCAGACCATGCATGTAAAAGGCAAAATGGGTGCCCAGTGTCCTATATAACCGGATGGGGTTAAGTCCATCTCCCTTCATATGCCTGTTTTGTTTGTTTGTTCGTCTCATGTTTTTGTGCCGCAAGGTTAAGGACAAAAAGAAGCTACATTTTTGTACTGTTTATCATCATTCATCAACGAGCTCATGGACTTGGTCTAGATGTTGTTGTCAACCAAGTAGGATAAGAAACAACAACAGAGACTTTTCAAAGATGGCTAATACATTTATGTGATAAAATATAAATGAATTAATTTTTATTTTTAATTAATTTAATTTTTTTTTCCATCATCAATGGTAGAGGTGGGGTCGTTGGAAAATTTACAAATTTGAAAGGAGAACGCTTGAGATTTTTTTTTAAATTTGAAAATGAGGGAAAGCCGTACTGTTGAGGACATCTTGAATGCTTTTTAGGGGGCAAGGAATAATTAAGTCATAAATTATTTGAAATTTTGGACTATTTGTGATTGTTGTTATGTGCCATTTTTTTTAATGGTAGTAGTCATACTTTGGATAAATATATTAATATACCTATTTAATATAGTTTAAAATTAGCTAATTAATTTAATTTCTGTGATATTGTCAATAGGACAGCTAAACAAATGCTAAGATGATAATGATAATTTTTAATTAAAAAAATATTCATTTTTAATTGTTGTTTTATGTATAATATTTATATATAAATGATGTTCATTAATTTTATTTTCACTCTAAATAATAAGTGTATTAATGGTTTTAATTTCTTTGTTTTGATTTTATATGTCCTAGCAGTTTAATAGAATATTAAAATTAAAATTTCAAAATTATTCACACATTACTTATTATCCGATTTATAAAAATTGGCCTGGCCAAAATCCAAGTCAAATATAAAGGAAATGATTTAGGCAAAGCAAATGCATTCCTGTATTCAAATTTGATCTCTAAGAATTTCAGGTTTTCTAAATAAATAATTGTTTTATCAAAAAAACGTTTCATTAGTAGTAGCCTATATGTTGAATGTAGTTAATTTGAATTTTAGATTTGATTAATAAATGACTTCTCATCAGAAAAGCAATATTTTATATAGTGAATAATGTACCAATCTATATCCGAGCGCTTGTACTAAGCTGAACATTGTGGAAACACTTAACACTAAAATATTGCTCTTGTACTCACGTCCAAGTGATGCTACTGAATTTTATCATAAACTTTTATATTTGATTATCCGACACCATATTGTTTGCCTATTTATCATTCAATTCAAAATACGCTTAGTAAATACGTCTTTAATGTATGTTCTTTAGGTCAGATATTGTCTCTTTATACCTGGGGTGGAGTGATGTTCGTGAGCAGCTCTCAAGATAAAACTATTCGATTTTGGGACATGAGAACCCGCGGGTGTGTTCATCATATTTCAGCAAGGCCTATGGGAGGTACCGACCTGGTAAGTGATTAAAATTTTGATATTATATGCCTTTTGTATCGTATTTCAACCACTGCCAATGTATTTGGTTCACCTTTGTTATGCATAACTACATAAAATCGATGCTAGTATACCAACCTCATGTATGACTATTTTTTATTTTATTCTCCTGATTTCTTCTTCCTTAGAACATACAAGAACAATTATACCGTTATACCGTAATGCTTTTTTTTTCATTGTATAAGTTTAATTTATGCAGACAAACAAATATTATTTTTTGATTGTGTAGTATATGTTATTTTAACCTTAAACGTTATATTGATGTTTAATATATGTATAAAAACCTCAAGCCATGAATTATAAACAAAGTGGCATCACTGGTTTGCAAAAATTAAGGACATATGAAAAAATATGATTATTAATTTTTATTTATGTGAATTTAATGATATCTGGTAAAACATTAATCAAACAGAAAAATAATAGGCTCCTTTCCCTGCTTGAAAATACACAAAAGGAAACATATTAAAAAAAGTAACATTTAAACTCAGCGCGTGATCAACTTCAATATGGAGTCTGACCTTCCCTGAATGTACATATAGAAAAATTTATGCACTATAGTAAAAATTCATGCTGAAAATGATGTTTATTAATTTAGTTGGTAGCAAACTACATTGTTCTAATAAGGCAGTTCGGAAACCTCAGATTACTGCAGGAGACAGGTTAAGTGTAACAATACATTTCCCTAGAACATCCCAAAAAGGCTCAATCAGGTTGAAGTCTGGAAATGGGCTGACCAACCCATAAAAAAATCTGGGGTAACTGTCCACAAGAATTGATTTTCTCCACCCACTTACGGTAATTCTCGGTACGGTATTCGAGCGGTAATTCTCCAATACTAGAGCTCTACATGGTATTTATAACTATTATCTTGTAGAATGAAGGAGTCACCAATTGCATCTGCGTAGGGGGTGGGGGGGGGAGGAATTGGATCAGAAATGACACTTGAATATAATTCAGCAGTAATGGTGCTTCTTGGTTGATGCACAGGTTAGTGCGGTCATCCAAAGAAATACTTTTCCACATACATAATGAACATAGAAAATTGGTCTATTTCATGGATATAGTATAACTAGGATTAACTATAGGTATAGCAGGTTTTAGTTTCTGCTAGACCAAGTCTCCTTAGTCGTTTTCAAATAAAATTCGTACTAATTATAAGGGTTGCAGACTTCCATTAATATAAATTTTTTATTAATGAAGTCTCAGATTTGTGTGGATATTTATATTTACATGGAAAATATAAATATCCATAAAATTCTTTCATTTTGGTGGCGTGGTGTGGAAAGGTACATAAAAGCTGCATTTTTCCTACAACTCTCTTTCTCTCTCAGCACAGTTGATCTGGATGCAGAACTTCCAGTGGTTGCTACAAGAAATAGCTGCAAGCAGCTGTACCTTCTAATAAATTCATGTTTTTCTAAGTTGTACTTCTTAAGAAATTCATTTTTAGAATTTACGAATTATAGAAGAGCTGACATTCAATCATTTTGCTACATAAGATTGAGTCTCACCAGCTTCCATCCGCCTAATGGCGCTCCATCGCAATTCTTCAGATAAGATAGCCACATTTTAGATATCTCTCAGATTCAGCTTACAAAAATTTTTAAAAGCTTTTTTTTACACGTATCTAAAGACATTAAATGACAGTAACTTCTCCGATACTAGATTATGTATCAGAGAAGTTACTGTCATTTAATCTATAAGTATCTATAATTTCATATTAGAGTGTTTAGATAAGCTTTTAAATACAGCATCATGAAACTAATTAAATTATAATTTATTATTAATTTTCATTTCTTTAAAACTTATTATAGATTTATTTAAAATTCAGTTTTTTTTTTTTTTTTAAATTTTAATTTCCATTTAAATGTTAATTTATTTTTATATAATTCCATTGATTTTCATGCTTATGTTTATACAACATGTATCAAGTTCCAATGACAGCCATGAACTGTATTTAATAAATGAAATGCACCCATAAATAAGCTCACACTAATAAAACAACGATAATGACGTTATTTTCAATATTATATGTATCTGTTGTAGCATCATAATCTGTGATGCATAGGGATTTTATATATGTAATGTTTCTTATATTTATTATCACATTACAATTGTTTTCACTTTTCATTTCGGGCAAACTGCATTTTGTGCAACCAATACAATGCGAGTTTTATTCAATATCAGAAAATGAGGATTTTCAAACATTTTTTTACTGATTATAATTACTTTCTGAACGACATGTGCGGTAAAAAATCTTCAGATGATGGACTTTACAAAGAGAAATAAGAATCAAATTTTGTGCATTTTGCTTTATGGGCTTATAGATGTAATAAAAATATCTCTAAATATGTATTATTATGCCATTATATAATTTAATTAACATTTGTAGTTTTTGGTTTATTTGTCATAATTTCATTTATGTTGAATGCTACGTCAATTTCAATAATGGATTGCAATAAAATTTTGTAAAACATTTCCATTTCTTATTGAAAACTGTTCGATGTTAATCTGTTAATATACAAGAGAATTTTGTGCTTGTGACCTGATAAAAGGCTCCATTACTTCTTTCTTCAATGTCACAAGAGCCCCATGGTGGACCAAGGCCGTCTGCCTATTGGCAGATTTCGAGTCGGGCGATGTTTTTCTTTTTACGGGAATAGGGTTGTCAGGCCTACGGCTAACAGCCGTGTTAGACAGGAAACCTACGGTTTAAAGCGGATTTTGAACCACTACATGCATTACACTGTTTTACTTGAACTCGAAATCTGTGGTGCACAATGCTAATATGATTTCATCATTACTTGTCTAAAATATATAACTATGAGTTAACATGCTTGCATTCCATAGGCAGTGCAGCTGCTGCCATTTCCGTGGATCCATCCGGCAGACTCTTGGTGTCCGGCCACGAAGACTCCAGCTGCATGCTGTACGACATGAAGGGCAATCGCATTCTGCAGACCTTCAAGCCCCACACCGCCGACGTCAGAACAGCAAGACTGTCCCCAAAGGCATTCTATTTACTCACAGGGTCCTACGACTGCAAGTTGATGCTCACGGACCTGCAAGGTAAGATTCACTTAACAGCAATTCATGTTACACGTTAAATTCAGATCAATCTGTGTAAAAGTTTTTTCTCCGTGAAAATATTTCACTTCAGAATATAATAATTGAAATTTCATTTCTGTCGTTGTTTGATTACGATATTTCTGCTTCATTTGTTTCAAACTTATGAACGTTCAGTAATTCAAATGCGTTCTTATATAAAGACTTCATTGTACCCGCTATATAGGATTTATTTTTTGGGTTCAGGGGAATACTTGGAACTATAGTTAGATTTTCTAGTCGGATGACCTCACATTTTTATGATCCGAAGTGTTGGCTTACCAACTCTCCGGCGAAATATGACCCTACGCTGCCCAGCTACAGAACCTCAAATATTTGTAGTTTTCAATTCCCGGAATCTAAACTTCCGTTATATCCACCATCTTAAATTAATATGAGATGCGGTGTCTAGGGGTAATCTAAAAAACAAATGAAGAAACATGATGTTCCTTTTCTAAGGAAACAGGATGTTCATTTTTAATTACACATTATTATTTACAACTATATTTCCTTCTTCTTCAATGCCGCAACAGCCTCATATTAGGCCAAGACCTTCTGCCTACTGGCAGATTTCGAGACAAGAGGTGTTTTCTTTTTTTTATAGGGTAGGGTTGTCAGCCCTACGCTCTACAGTCATATTAGACTAGAACGTCCGGTGTAAAAGGGATTTCGAACCACTACAAATATCCATGACGCCGGGACTTGAACCTGAAACCTGTGGCAACGAGCGGTAGTCACTCGGCCAATAGCCTCCCTTCCCCCCCCAGCCTTATATGCAATAATTAATTATTTAGATAGACATTTTATTACCAACGGGCGTACCGGTTACGGAGTTCCTAGGTGGTTTTAAGAACCCATTCTCTCACAGCTGATCCGCTCTCATCATCCGCCGACCTTGCGCTCAGGGATCCTGTCCCCTTCTGGGGTCAAAGTTCATTACTTCCACATGGGAAAAACTCTCCGTCGACGCGTACCGTTCAGTGAAGCCATCTGCTAGTTGGATTAGCAGACAAAAAAAAAAATCCTACATTGATAACTAACTTTATTTTACGAATTTGTTAGCTTTTATTAATTAATTTATGTATTTTAAATAAAAGCTTATACTACTGTGCCCAAAAAGTAAGACCAATTTTTTTTTTTTTCAAAACTCTTTATTTATTCTTCCAAATTTACTTCATCGCCTTCAAAGTAATCCCCTTCCGGACACAATGCACTTATGCCAACTTTTTTTCCAATCCTCAGTGCATGCTAAAAAAGACATCGGCAGGGATGGCCTTCAAAGCGCGAGGCGATTTATAATCTCTTTAATCGACTCAAAACGGTGTTCCTGAGTGGTCTTTAGAATTTAAGGAATAGCCAGTTAGAGAATAACCAGAGCTCTTCTAAAACGTTCTCTGCCTTCTTTGAACTGTTTATACCACTTCTAAACATTTCTTTCCGATATAGGAATGCAGCATTCTATACGTTTCCGCAAACAAAATTGAATGCAAGTTCTTTACTCAATTCATTCAGACATTTCAAAATCGCCGGAATCAGTTTTATCACAAAGCCAAGCGTAACTTAAACACTAATGAATATTTTGACTCAAAATTTCACACAGATGTCACGAACAGTGCCAGCGACCTAAAAAGAAAAAAACAGTTGAAATTCCATAAGCCCCTGGTATTTTAAATTGAAATTTGGTCTTACTTTTTGGACGCAGTAGTAAGTAGTTTTTGCTTTTGTCACTTTTAAATTCTGAATCTTAATTTCTTTTTTTTTTTTTCTTGCCAACAGGAGATCTGACTCAGCCCCTTGCTTCAGTCCGAGTCGCCGAGCATGCAGACAAAGTGATCCAAGGTAGGTGGCACCCGAAAGAGTTCACCTTCATCTCCACGAGCGCAGACAAGACGGCCACTCTCTGGGCTCTACCACAAACCTAAAGTCGCCGCTAATCTTCACTCACATAGCATTTTAATTTCTTCATACCCTCACTTAAAAACCTTCTTACTATTCATCATCAGTAGAGCGTCATCATGAAGTTCTGACAGTTGCATTTTGTCTAAACTCTTTTATGTTCTCTATTTTTTGATAATGAAGAATATATAAAGTGGTTAACTTATAATTCAAGAACGAGTCGTGTATATTAATAATCCTTAACAAATATTTTAAAGAAAAATCCTTTAGTATTTTTTTTTTTCCAAGCCAATATAATCAGATTATTTTTGATAGATTATTTTGTATGAGAATCGAATAAATCATTGTACATATAAATGCTACCGCTTATTTAACGAAGTACAGAATGTGTGATGTGTATTAATAATTCTCATTGTTGTCCATTATCTATAATGTACTGAAATTTGTGTTTATAAAATAAAGCAATTCTAATTTATTATGAGTTTTGCATGTTATTTTTTTTTTTTATCATGATAAGGAGACAAGAACAGACAAAATGTTATTCACAAAAAAAAAAAAAAATCAAAAGTCAAAATGATGCTAATATGCACCTAAGAAAAACAACAAACAAACGCATTTAAAGATAATCGTTTTTTTTTTTTTTTTTATATATACTGTAAATATTTAACTTTTTTACATAATTTTATAACTGTCACAAATATGCTATCAGTATAAATCAACAATTTTCAACCAAATATGTCTTTTAAATAAAATGTGTCCACAATTTTAACTTTTTTTCAACCTCGATATTGTTATGAATACTGCACAGCTAAGTTCAACAATGGATACAATCATTAGAATTTTGTATTAAAATAATTTTAAATTTACTACAGTTTTAAAATAGATACTGGGATCAGCCACTTTTTTTTTTTCCTAAGATAATATGTGTTAATTACAATAATCTATTAATTAATTAATTAATAAAGAATGTCAAAAACAGTTAAAAGCATATTTGGATAATTGAAATTAATACATTTTTTTTTTTTAAACTTAGATGAATGTCATGGTAAATTTATCGAACGTTGTTTAATTTTCAATACAGAAACTAACAGTCTACATTTAAATTTGAAATAAATAAAAGATTTTAAATGTTTTTATTTCATTTAGTATTATCTAGGAAATAAAAGAACAATTAAGTATTTGATACTTAAAATGAAACAAATATAATTGTCTTTATACTTTTAATGGCGAATTTTTAACTAAAAATGATAATAACAAGTTATAGCTAATGTATTCTTTTAGAGATGACTTAACGATCAACATGTTTGCTTCCATCAATTTTGTAATGAAAATATTACAAAAAATACCAATGTGTATAAACATCTCGCATCAATAAATAAGCTATGTGGTGCGAGTTTACTGAATTTTCTTCTGTATAACACGCAATGAGAGAAAGTTATCAATAAAAATCATTCCGAAAAGCAATGCTTTCTTTTCTTCACCCTTTGGTATGTTGTTATTGATACACGTAAGTGAAATGTGAGTCACATCAATGTATTATAAAAAAATACATATTTGTTCTAAATAATACAGGGTTGAGAAAATTGTTGTCAGCTTTTAACACCCTTCTTATTTGGCTCTTTTCTTAATGTTATGTATTGCCTTAAGGATATCTCATAATATTTAGGTTTTCCTTAAATTTATTTGCAAAATGTTAGATGTAGCAATTTTATATAAGACATATAAATATTGATTATCAAAAAAATATGTTACAATTTATTGAAAATTAAATTAGGAATTCAGTAAAAAATTACTGTTATGTTAATGCAATTTGATTAAGTTTTCTTTTTTTAGCATTTCTCATTCCATTGTAATTAGTACAAAAAAAAAAAAAAAAACCATTAGAATGAAAGCACATCTAATTTTTTTTAAATTGAATTGTTTTTATATATTTTTCTTTTCCTCCTGCAAAATGAAAAGTTTCAATATAAATGACATTTATCTCTGTGTTTCAAATTATCATAAAAAATTATAAAAAATACAAATTTCATTTATGCAATGCCATTTATTCAACTCCTGAAATTCAATTAATGCAAAAAAAAAAAAAAAAAAATGGAAATGCTTTTGACATTATTTTTACTCTTTTACTTTATCTTTATTTTTTTTTTTATAAAAATATATTCAATAAAAACACATGAAGCAGGAAGAGAATATTACTAAGAGACTAAACAATAATCTTAAATGCTATTATTTTCCCCATAATTTGTGTTGCAATTAATTGCTTATTTAATACTTTATATTGTATCACCATTTTAGAATCTCATATAGTACGGTACATCAATTAGTAAAATTTTATTCAAATGTTTTTATAAAATTTCTAATATTTTAATACCGATTATGCACAAGAGATGGCAGCACGATCAACATTTAAAATTGCGTTGCTAAAAAATGTAAATATCATTCAATGTTTTCTACCCTTTTGCTCATTCTGGGTTATTACATGCAACTGATTTCATCAACATCTACATTTTTGATATTTTTCATTCCATAATTTTATTAAATAAATAATTCTCTTTTTTTAAAAAAAAAAGGGCATTTAATTATCTATTTTGCTTTTTAACACAAAGGGTTTGAGACCACCGCTATGTTTCAACATTTTACAAAGAAGGGAGCTAGTGGCCGCTACGCCGCCAAGGATCTCCGTAATAATCTACAATAACAATGTTTTCTACTTTATTCCAAAGTGGAGAATATATATATATGAAATACTTTTTTATTCAGGATGTGAAAACATTCTTTATCTCTAATTCCTATTCCTCTACCCCAATCTACGTTATTATTTATTTAGTATGCTCACACAAAAATGTAACTATATTCTCATCTAGACATTGGCATTTTCAAATGCGGTGTCAATCCCTTCCCCCTCCTCCCCCAGAATCCTATTTCGAGAGATTGCCAAAAACATGTGCCATCTTAAAATCCATTCAACAAATTATTATTTATAAAATTTAATTCATGTTTCAATTAGTTACATTTATTTAATTCAAACAAATTATTTAATACATCGATCAAAGCATTGCCCATCGCTAGACGTTAGTTTCTCCCATATCTTTATGGGTTACAATTCTTTTATAATATCTTAATAATCATATATATATATATCCAAGCTTTTTCAATTAGTTAAGTTCAGATATCTTAACAATCCTATTGCTTTTAAAAGAGTTTTCGTGTAACAGAATGATCTTTTAATTATCAGTATCTTACAATTAATATGTGAACCATAAGCACTCCATTAATAAGTCCAGTTCCAAGCAGGCCACCAATATGTACTTATAGTGCCAATGTTAGACGCTTTATAGTATGGGAGCTAATCTGGTTTAAAAGTCACATAAGTGTCTTTTTTCCTTCTTAGAAGTTGAAGTTACCTGTGAAGAACTCTTTACTTTTCATCTAAGAAATAAAGCTTCCCGAAAGCTTTTCCTCTAGCACCACAAAAGTGATGTATTTCTATGCTGTTCGACTCCTGACCGAAAGGTTGAGGGTTCGAATCTGACACTCGGCTCAATTCACTATTTTTATATTTATGCTACGTTGTGCACCACAATCCTATCTTAACGACTAGTGAATAGTTAGGTTTTTATTGTGTGCGCTTTTTTACCCCCCTTTTTTTTTTTTGTTAGGAAAATAAAAGGATGGATCAAAAAAAAAAAAAAAAAAAAAAATTATAAATTCGAAAATTTATAAAAATACGGCCCTGATTATGGCCTTTTTTTTGTGTGTGGATAATTTGTTTACTTTACAGCATCACTCTTCAAATGTCTCTCACCGTTCAGCATATCCCTGCTTTACTTGTGTTTTATTTCAAATGAGTTCATTCTCTGTTTACTTTTTCAATAGTTCGGCATGGACAACTGGCCCCTAATTGTACTGAATTTAAGTTTAACTTTAATTTCTTTTATTTTGCATTTTTTTTTTATTATTAGTATTTTTATCCTTTTTTTTTTTTTTTTTTTTTTTTTTTTTTTTTTTTTTTTTTTTTTACCATTCAACTTGAATTTTTAGAAACTTTATCTTGTATTTCTACTAACATTAATTAAGCAGCCAATTAAAATTTAAAGCATATTTATGAATTAAGATGAGGAGGTTTAAGGGGTATTTCCCCTGTTGGTACTCCGTAATCGGTACGCCCAGTTGCCAGTCTATGCTGTCATAGCAGCGGAAATAACATCTAGGAACCTATATATTAAATTGCTACATCAATTATTCCATTTCTCTTTTAAATATTCTTATAAAAAGAAAAAAAAATTTTTCTTCTTATCCCACTTGGGAAGACAGCAACATATAGACCAAATCCGGGAACCCTGTGGTCTCATGGAAGGAGGGAAAGGGGAATGGAGCACCAGTAGGTAGAAGTCTGACTTAACTCCGTGACGCTGAAGAAGGAGGGGGAGTGCCTTCCGGGTGAACTACCTCGCATTTGCGTATCGCATGGGAGAAAACCCGGAAAAACTCCCACCAGGAAGTCTAGCTCACGAGGCAAGATGCTGAACATCACAAACGCCATCGAGACTTCTCATTTTTGAAACATTGTCTGCAACAAAGCCGTCAGCGGATGGAACCTCCGCCTTAATACTCACCAGCTGCGTGCGTTGCTATTGAGCCACTAATCGGCATAGTAAATTTTAATCCTAGATAATAATCTGCTTCCATAAAGATTAAAAATATGTTTATAGTTATTGCAAATGGAGATAGTAGTCCAATTGAATAAAAATTCTTTAAACTGTTTGTGTATTAGAGATTCCTTGTTTTTTCTTCGTAGAATTGAACGAATTCGGACGATTGTGATTATCTATTCTCAGAAGATCATTATCAGTGACCGATATTAATCAAAATTTTTAAAAAGGGTTTAATTTACTGTCTTACAAGTGTCAAAAATTAAAGATCGTAAGTATTCCTTTAATTTTGAAGAAGAAGCATCTGGGAACCTACATCTTAAATTGTTACACACAATTATTCCATTTTTTCTTTTAAATATTCTAGTAAATTTTAATCCTTGACAATAACCTGCTTCCATAAAGATTAAAAATAATTGTTATAATTATTGCAAATGGAGATAAAAATACAACTGAATCACAAATTCTTTAAACTGTTTGTGTATTACAGTTCCCTTAATTTTTTTTTCTTGGCAATTAATGAATTCAGAAATATTGTGATTATTATTGGATGTTCTCAGAAGATCAATATTAGTGTCCGATCTCAATCCAGACATTTTATAAAGGATTGAATTTACTGTTTTACAAGTGTCAAAAATTAATGACTGTACGCATTCCTTTAATTCTGAAGAATTACTTTTCCATTTATGTGAAATGTTAGAGTTTAACCATGTTAACGTGGGAACCATTAGAAAAATATCTAATGGTTCTCACGATAATTTTAAATCTACTTCAAACACCAATCAATAAATCATCTGGATATATCCAAATATTTATCACAGAGCTAGTTTCGCGATACAAATCTTCATCATTTCAAACATGATGATTCATTCTAGTTATTCCAAATAACACTCTAAATCATCTAAACAATTACAGGTTTGAAGAAATATCTTTAATAAAAAAAGAGTGCAGTCAGTGGATGACTCACATATTTCAATTATGATTAAGCAATAATAATCCCTAGCTACTAATATATCTACTTATTTTTTTCTTTTAAATCATTGATAATAAATCTAACTCTATTTATTAAACCTCATCTGGCAGTTTTAAGTGAGAGCCGTTATTATATTTGGGCATATGTTTAATTTCCAGTCTGTCAATAGAAAACGCACTTTGTACTGATGAGTAGGCGGTGTATGTCGCTTTCTTCTTGACCTATGACCTTCAAACCTAGCCAGCGCGCTGTATTTCTGGTAACGATTGTTCTGGCAGCTGCAGGATCTAAATAAATTTGAAATTTATATTTTTATTATACCTACTAGCTTACAACAAAATGTTTAAAAAAAAAGTGCACATGTTGATTCTAGCGATTCAATATTTCGAATTTGCACTTTTTTCCTCTGAAACAAATACTACGTATGTGTTTTTTAATTGGTTCTAAATTTAATAAACGATTTGTATACACGAGAATTAAAATTTATTTTGTACTAAACAGTTCTTTTAGAATTTCGAACTCTTTTTGTAATTTAACTGGAATTAATTAATTGCGATTACTGCTAAATCACTAAGTAAAGTTTTAGGGTAATTAAATTTTTCTAATCTTTCTTTAAATGTTTCATTTTCATGCTTTCAATTGAAGTCAAAATTTCTAAAATTTACAAATTTCACTGGAAAATTTACTTTTACGTTTTTGAAGTAGATAAAATTTCAGTTTTATTTTTAAGTTCTTCAAATATATATTTCCTTATGATTTACAGAGAACTATAGATTCTGTATATTCTAAGGAACATTCGAATCAAACCTTCTTTTAGCTCATTTACATTTAATCGACTTCCGATAAATTTATCCAAGTCTTCTAATGTTCTAAAAGAACAGTTACTATCATTTATTATTTCAAGATTACAACAATCCTTCAAATTTTTATTCAAATTTTATCCTTTTGCTTTATTAATTTAATAACTGAACTAAGAAGAATACCCTCAATTTTGTATACTTCAAAATCTTTGTCTAAATTTATTTTCGTTTTTGAAATTCTTCACATCAAGAAAATTTACTTAATCAATTAGATCGAAGAAATTAAAATTTTTGTTCTTCACTACATTATATATATATATATAAACAATATAGAAAAAAAAATGTGGCTAATTATATAAAAATAATATAGAGAGAGAGAGAGAGGGAGAGAGATTTCAAGTTTTATCTTGATGTTGATGTTGTTTTGGTTAGGGGTCCATGGCGTCTCCAAAAAAAATGAAGCTATAAAATAAGTAAGGGTAGAAGTTATTATTTAAAACAGATTAATCTTCTAGCGGAACACGAGAAACTTTCACTTCAAGAATTTTTATTTAAAATAAAAGCTGATTTTAACGTGATTTTTGTTTAAGACATCTGGGAGAAGTATGACAATTAGCTGACGAATGGTGAAAAAAAAAACTTCATTGGAAACACTGAGTAGGCCCCGTTTCTATTATATTTTTCGACCTTAACAGAGAGATATTGTAATTTAGTTACGGAGAAGATTTTTTCATTTTCATTATTGCGGGGTAAAACTGTTTGCCAAACAGCAATGGGAACTATTGTTTTGAGATTAACAATTTTGTCTATAGTAAAGCATTTTTCGGTTAGTTCTTCGTTAATTTCATCTACAGTAGTTATTTTAGGTAAACCCTTTAGCCAGGACCGGATTTAGATGAAAAAGGCCCTAGGCTATTCCACTTATGAGGCCCTTTCACCTCCCATTTTTAAGTTTGTCAATTACTTATTATTTGTTTTATTATTCATATGTGTAGAATTTCTCCTTATTTTGGATTCAGTGTTTTAGTGTTTACAGTTTTTAGAATAGTGAAATTCTAATTTTACTAACAATTTGAATGTAGGCCCCTCTTGATCTTGAGCCCTAGGCTGAAGCCTTAGCCTATAGGAAAATTCGGCCCTGCCTTTAGCACTGACTTGAGTGGTCTTTTACTTTTGAGAGTCATTACAAAATAGTCGAATTTATTAGTTTGAAGCATGATGGTAATTTTACGATGATTTTCTTCACTGTTAGGGTATATTTTGATCATCTCGCGTATCAAAATATGAAGAGCTTTGAAATAATTTTGGTATGAAACTTACTGTTAATTACTGAGCAAGAGCCATAATCTTTCACCTGTTTTCATAAGCAGTAATAGCCATTAGGAGTCCTTATTGCTTTTTGAAGCACATAGCCTTGTAAGCATCATCATTCTGGGAGTATTTTGACAACAGATTGATAGGTTTCTTTCATTTGGAGAAACAGATCCACCTCCATAGAATTACCTCACCAATTTTTAATAAATATGAATGTGTTCTTTTATGTAAAAAAGGGGCATTTTCATTAAGTAATTAAAAAAATGCAGTTCGAAGAATTTTTTTACAATTTTTTTATTACATCAGATAGAATTTGAAAAAATTCAGAGTAAAAAATTATTTCTCGTTGTATACCAATGCAAATAAGCATTATTTTAATATTTAAATCTGATTTTATATTTTAAGAAATCATGTTTGTATCCTCTTAACCTCATAACGTCTTTTTCTGTACCTTATTGCACATCAGTACAATAACTTTATACCTAAAAGTAAAATTAAGGATGTAATTTTTATTTTTTATTTTTATCTTTTTCATTGAATACACGATATACCGACTGATTTTAATCACTACTTCTAAGATTTCGTCGTTATTTCAATTCCTTCTATTAGCTCACACTCTCCCTATATATATCTTGTTCAAATTTTCAATCGTTCATAAATACTTCTTATTCATCCACATTTTTTTTTTTAGCTTGTAGTGGATGACACTGGATGTTAATACAGTTTTTCAAATATTAATTCAGTAATTAATTAAATTTAATTAATTAATTTTATTTTTTTTTTTTAGATTTAAATTGCATATATCTACCAATAGATGGCGCCAGATAAACTTAAAAAAAAAATGAATGAAAAATTATTTATAAAGGACTTTTGCAATATAGTGGAAAAAAAAAAAAGTAGGAATTAACTTAAAATTTTTTTATATATATTACTTGTTTTCAAGAATGTTTCTTTGATTCCATCCAACTTGGCAGCTCTCAATTTTCCTCACAATCGGTAGTGGAATTATGTTGCTACATATCTGAAATTCATGATATCTATTTGTAAAGAAGACGTTTGAATGCGTATGTGATAGTTGTTACTGTATCATTTAAATTCAATTTTTGTATTTTAAATCAGCGGTTCAATTATGCTTTATGACAAGCATAGTGATGGAACAACTTGAAAAACAGTTGAACATAAACAACTTGAAGTTGCTCTGTCGAGTGTCTGAGTCCCTCACAATTTACGCGAGCTTGTTCCTGGCAACTGGCATACCGATTATGGAGTACCAACAGGGGGAAATACCCCTTAAACCTCCTCATCTTAATTCATAAATATACTTATAATTATAGTTGGTTGCTTAATTAATGTTAGTAAAAATACCATATAAAGTTTCAAAAAATTCAGTTAAAGTGGTACTCAAAAAAATTAAAAATGCTAAATATAAATAAAAGTAAAAATGCAAAATAAAAGAATTTAAAGTTAAGTAATTAAATTCGGTATAATTAGGGACCAGTTGTCGATGCCACAAAACTATTGGAAAAAGTAAACAGATGCTCAGAATAATATAAACAAAACAACACTGAAAGGGTTATGCTGAATGGTGGAAGCCATGATGAATGATCTGAAAAGTAAATTGTTATTTCCACACAAAAAAAGCCGAAATTTCAAATTTTTTTTTTTTTTTATTTTAATTTTTGATTTTATCCATCCATTTTTTGATTTTACCCCTTATTTTCCTAACAAAAAAAGGTGGGGGTAAAAAAAGCGTACAATAAAAACCTAACTATTCACTAGTCGTTATAAGATCGTAGTAAAAATATAAAAACTGTGAATTGGGCTAGCATCAGATTCGAACCCTCAACCTTTCGGTCGGAAATCCGTTTCTTTCACTCTGCGCCAATTCGACTTGTTTAATAATAAGCCGCAATCTTTTGAAGCCAAAAGACTCTTCAAATACACAGTGAGTTAACTGGTCTCAGTGGACGTTTAGATCCACTCTGTTACCTGAATTCGCTTGCGCTTGTTCAGAGTAACAACCATAGTGCTTGTTCCTCTTCTTTATAGATATCTTCAGTCTTAGTTGGCTTCAAGTGGTCCTGAATTAATTAATTTAATTTAACACCTGTCTTCGCCTGCTTTATCCTTTTATTAATAGAAATTCCCCCTCTCAATTGATAATAAATTACTAATCTACATGTACTATATGCGTCCATGTATTTATGCGAGTCCGGTTTGAGGGTTCTTCTGCAAGGTACCACATTAATTATATTAAAATTCTAGAAAATAAACTTTTGCGCATGATCACAAATTCTCCTTGGTACTTTAGAAATGATGACATTCGCCATAGTCTTGCCCTCCCTTCTATTCAAAATTTTATGCTCAAGCTTGCGCAAATTTTTATGCAAATCTTGACTATATCCCGAACAAGGAATTCGTAATCTCCCGAGATACGATATCTCTCTGCCTGAGAATGCCAAACGCCCAAGGGCGGTCTTTCATAACTTGCAACTACCCTAGACCAGGGGTCGGCAATCTTTTGAGTCGGAAGAGCCAAAATGGCAATTTATAAAATTTCAAAATTTTAAAGAGCCACAAAATTTATTGTTGCCAACAATAAATAGTTCGTAGGCTGACACATAGATGGCGCTACTAGTATTAAATCCATATGATTTTTTTTTTTTTTAGTTAGCCCAAACCTTCAAAAGACACGTGTATACATTTGACAGCTGTTGCATTATTAGTATGGGAGTTATAGCATTTTCAGTGTTCATCACGTGCAGTCCACTCGGCTGACTGTCGATTGGGCTCCGGTGTGAAATGATGGAGCCATGTTTCATCCATTGTCACATATCGACGCAAATATTCGGGTTTATTACGATTGAACAGCTCCAAACACTGCTTAGAATCATCCATTCGTTGTTGTTTTGGGTCGATTGTGAGCTCGCGTTGCACCCACTTTGAACAGAGCTTTCGCATATTCAAATATTCATTCACGTTATGTGCAACACGTTCCTTTGATATCTTTAGGGTCTCAGCTATCTCAATCAACTTCACTTTACGGTTATCAGAAATTGTTTTGTGAACTTTTTTTGATATTTTCGTCGGTAACAGCCTCTTTGAGGCGTCCACTGCGTGCATCGTCCTCGGTGCTCATTTCGCCGCGTTTAAATTTAGCAAACCACTTCTCTGCGGTTGATTTTCCTGGTGCAAAGTCCGAATAATGTTTATGGAGCCAAGCCGTGGCTTCAATAGTATTTAATTTTTTTCGCCAAACAGCAATGCTTTATTAACCCACGAAATTCCTTTTTATCCATTTTTTTCAAACTAACAAAAGTTGCTTCACTAAAAATGATATAACTCACATACTAATATTGCAACAGCTGTCAAATTTATACAAGTGTCTTTTGAAGGTTAGGGCTAACTAAAAATCATATGGATTTAATACCAGGAGCTCCGATTTAATAATACTAGCCCACCTGTTAATACTCGCATAAATAAAGTTTTTTGAAAAAAAAAAAAAAAAAACTAATCTATTTATTCATAAAAAACAATATCTATTTATTCATTATTAGATAATTACTTATTATTTAAGTAAAAAATTAAAACAATTAAACATTTACTTACAACGCTAACTGTGACTTGTAATTGAACAAACAAATTCAATGGGAGCGATGGCTTTGCATGGTTATTCAAGTAGAAAATTTAAACTTTATTAAACAATGTAATTTGTACTTAAAATAAAAAAAAAAAACAATAACATACATTTGAGCAAACATGTTCAATGGGAGCATTGGCTTTGCATGGTTTTAGAAAGTTTGGATAAATTTGGCTCATAACTTGTTCTTTAAGTTTCAAACACGACTCTAAATTTTCATTTGTTAGTTGGCTTCTTATTTTACTTTTAATTATATTCATGCAAGAGAACGCTTGCTCGCACGAATATGTCCATCCAAAGATAGTCAGTACTCCAAATGCCAACTTCTTCACCTCACTGTAGCAATCTGGTAGACTATTCCATGCGTCGAATATAAGTGCCTCAATACGCGGCATTTCTTTTAAAGTTGTCCACTTTTGTTGCGTTACGTACATACATTTCTGGACCTCCAACTCTTCCAACTTGCTTTTCAACTCTGTAAATTTTCGACTCCACAGAGCTTTACTTTTTTAATCGATCAATTGCATTTCTAGAGATCCAGTATCAATTCCAAATGGCTCAATGTGGATTTCGTTACTATTTGTGTTGAGAGGATTTACTATGAATGCTAGAGTGGTTTTGTTGGTTTTGAATTGCTCAAATCTGTCAGCAAATTCATCTTTAATTTTTTTTATAACTGTGCTGAAGTACCTCCTGTCAACAGTTGCGCTAGTTTTATCACGATATTGCTTTAGAAATTGAAAATGAAGTAATTTACCGCTCTGAATATCTTCTGCAAAAAGAATTAATTTTTCTTCAAAACAAACCAATTCTTCTACCAAAACATAGGCTGGGTTTCCTTTCCTTGCAGATTTAGATTCAGCTCATTTAATTTCGCTGTGATATCCACCATAAAGTAAAATTTTTGCAATCATTTGTCGTTCAGGGTGATTAATGCCTTTTTCATTTAGGAATGTATTTATTTCACTCAAGCACAAAGCAAAACGTTTCAACACCTTACCTTTGGAAAGCCATCGCACTTTATTGTGAAGTAGGAGGTCGTAATACTGAGTCTCCATTTCGTTTAAGAATTCTTTAAACTGACGATAGTAGAGTGCTTTGACAAGATACTGTTAACAATCTTGATTACCAAATTCATGATCTCAACTATTTCGGCCGGAAATGTTTGGGCAGAAAGCGCTTCTTGGTGTATTATGCAGTGAAACGTAAGAATTTCGTGGTTTATTTTGCTCTGAAGAATCGTTATTGCCCCTTTATTTTTCCTGTCAAACTTCTGGCTCCATTAGTTGCTATTGAAACGATTTTATTTAAATCGATCTTATTGTCTTCATGGCATTTTTGCATGGCATTCGCTATATCTTCCCCTCTAGTTTGTCCCGAGAGCGGTAGCAATCCTAGAAGTTCTTCTTTTGGACCTTGGGAAGACCAAAAAGGGCATCTTGTGCCGTGTCTTTTATGTCACAAGACTCATCTATAGCAAGTGATATGACAGAAGAAAGGCGGAGTAACTAAATAAAAAGCACAAAAATAAAAAATCACGCGAGGTGCGAGAGAGAGAATCCAGTAAGAAACCAAAACCATCGTTTCAGTCCACCAGAGCCAAGGCGAAAATAACCTTTGATCTTGAAAAGCGGCGCCGAGGGGGAAAGCAACCATCGGTTGTCTGGGAAGAAACTAATAACAAGCGCATTATTTATTAATATTAAGTACGTATCGTGGGAGTTTGCGGCTGGTGGGAAGAGAAATATCATAATCAATATTTTGAAGATCTTTGAGGACCTGGTTATAGGAATGAGAAACAGAATTATAGAACTTTGTTTCTTTGAGTGCGGTGAAAAGCGAGTACAAGTGGCTGAGAGATAGAATCGGTGCCTAATCCTCGTTAATCGATTCAGAACGATTTTTAAATGCTTTTTTTTTTTTTTTTTTTGTATAAAATAAATAATATTTGCTTATGGATCCAAAGAGCCGCAACTTCACATCCAAAGAGCCGCATGTGGCTCGCGAGCCACGGGTTGCCGACCCCTGCCCTAGACGAACTGGCTCAGTTGTCAGGAGCACCCTGACCTGTTCCTTTAGTCATCATTTCTAGCAGCTGCAACTCCATCCTGTGGTATATTCTTAATTGATTTTTGCTTTTTTATTTGTACTTTATTTTAATAGCTCCTATTTTATGTAATTATATTATTAAAAATATATATATTTATATATACTTTTCCCGTTGCTCTTTTAAACTTACTTTGAACTGGGGCAGACCTTGGTCACTTGCTGCTTTGACTTTTATTTCATGAACTTTACCTACCATGCTTCCTACTTTGCAGACAGGAGTCCGAAAATTACAAACTGACTGACTGACTGAAGTGGTCCTGAAAAGAGTCCCCGCTCCCTCCGAGCACGTAGTGTCCATAAGTTCCGGGTTGCTCGACAATTGATTAATAGCTCTGGTATACTTCCCCGAAGGGAGTAATCAACCGTCGTTTCACGCTTCGCACAATCCCATCTTTTACCTCTGATCTATATCAGAATCGCATCCTATTTCAAGAATAATTCGAGAAAAACCCCCAAATATAATACAACAGATGTAATTGCAATTTTATATTTAAAAGCCCAATCAGAAGAACCCAGCGATGTATTTGCAGCCAAATAGAAATAAATCGCCAAAAAATAAATAGTATCGCTATTGAAGCCTTATGAAAAATACATCGAATTTGGCACAATAAATTATGCACATGTTTCAGTTGCCATAGATTACGAACATGATTGGCGTTGAAAAATTAGGAAACGTTTAAAAATACCTTCTCGGCGATGTAAAATAAAGACAACAACGAAGCAAATAGAAAGAACGCCAATAATAATTTTCGATACTTCTCGATATTCTCCTTTCGATCATAGAACAAACCTGAGAAATTTTTTACTTTATGGACACTTTCATATACCCGGCACTGTCTAAAACGTTTCGCACCGACTATATTATTATTTTCGAATTAAAAATATCATCTTGTTTCACAGAATAATGCCATATTTGCGGAATTGATGGCACAATGAGTCAAAGGAGCAGTTGTTTGTTTACTTCATCCCCAGCACAATTCAAAAGAAACAAGCCGACCCCCCGCACCTCAACAATAATACAAAATCATTATACTACTGTGTCCAAAAAGTAAGACCCAATTTTCAATTTAAAATTCCCAGGGGTTATGGAATTTCACTTTTTTTTTTTCTTCATTTTTAGGTTGCTGGCACTGTCCTTGACATCTGTGTGAAATGTGACGTCAAAATATTCATTATTGCTTGAGTTTCGCTTGGCTTTGTGAGACGCTACAACTGATTCCGGCGATTTTTGATTCATTTCTGAATTCATTGAACAAAGAACTTGCATTAAGTTTTGTTTCCAAAAATGCATAGAATGTTGCAGAAGGCATTCGGTGAGTATTCCTATATCGAAAGGAAATGTTTAGAAGTGGTATAAACAGTTCAAAGACGGCAGAGAACGCGTTGAAGACGAAGAGCCCTCTGGTCGATCATCCACATCAACCGACGAAACTCAAGTCCAAAAATTAAAGATTTGGTGCTTGCAAACTGTCGATTCACAATTAGAGACCATTGCTGATGATGTTGGAATTTCAAAAGGATCGGTCCATTCCATTTTGGGCCTCAAACGCGACAAATCTAGATTGGTACCGAAAACACTGAATGCGCCAGCTCACGCTGCATGATTCTTCGTGACTTTTTCGCCAAAAATGAAGTCCATATCGATCCACAACCACCGTATTCACACCGTACGACTTCTGCCTATTCCCTAAACTCAAAAGACCTCTCCGGGGACACCGTTTTGAGTCGACTGAAGAGATTCAATGTGAATCGCCGAGCGCTTTGAAGGTCATCCCTGCCGATGACTTTTTAGCATGCATTGAGGATTAGAAAAAGTTGGCATAAGTGCATTGTGTCCGGAGAAGATTGCTTTGTAGGCGATGAAATAAATTTGGAAGAATAAATAAAGTGTTTAAAAAAAAAAAAAAAAAAAAAAATTGATCTTACTTTTTGGGCACGGTAGTAATATCACGTCGTTCATCCGCGATTACCGATTGTTAAAATCGATGTAAATTATTTGGCATGTTATTTTTGGGACTGCCTGTTTTATTGGTTACTTTTCTTTCCCCCCCCTCCCCTCCTTCCCTCTTCTCACCCTTTTTTGGGGTTTTTTTTTTTCCCCCACTTAAACTTCCCGGGGAGATGCTCACTTTGTGTGGGTTATTTGTATCGTCTATGTTGTCTTTCGGAAAGGGAGGCGAGGGATGTGCAATAAGATCCCTGGACCATGTCTCCGGACTTGATCCGGGAGGGAGGGGGGAGCTTCTTCACAGAGCGATAACAAGGACGTGTCATGAACGGGGGGTCCAGTGTCTCTGCTCCTTTGTTTGGCACGTTTCGAGGTCGTAGCTGGATTATCGTTTACTTCTCTGGTTTACTATTGTTTACTATAGTGCACTACGAGTGTGGAACACAAGCTTCTCTGGAAAATTGGTGTCTCCATTTCGACTGTTTTCACTATTTCGGCTTGCTTTCCCCCACCTTTTGTTTCCTAGAAAAAGTAAAGAATTTTGAAAAATAAAAGTGAGAGATTGAATTGAGAAATAACAAAGTAAAGAATATTCATTGAGCTTTACCGTAATCTCTAGTTCCGGGTCTGAAATTTCAATGGTGAAAATGTTGACAATTTCATTCATTTTTAAATTATGTTGTTACAAATTTTAGCACTTTTTCTACCATTAAAAGCTCAAACCCTCCCCTAATTGTAATTGCAGAAATGACGCACTTTCACAAGCAATTAAATAGGCATTATTTCACTACATTTTTAGAATTAATTTATATAAAAATTTTTAAGAATGCATTCATTCAATATCTTGAACCATGATAAAATCGTGAAATGTTGTTGTTCTAATGCAGCTGGCAGTACAGAGACAGTTAATCTTTATGACATAAGCAAGGGCTGCACCGATGTTACTCATTTAGCACTACCCAGGGGCGGTGTAACTTGAAGATATGCTGCGGACGCGAGTAACACTACCATCACAACGCTTTACGATCCTATTAGACCGGGACCTACTGTTTAAAGTGGATTCCGAACCACTACAAATGTGGTAAATGACCTTCACTCACTGGAAACTTGTCATTCCGTTGGACATACCGGATACCCATCCGGTCAGGTGCAGAGACCAACAAACACCCCCTATCAAGGGACGCATATAGAATATTGCATAAAATTTACACAACCATTGTACAATTATATGTTATTTTAATAAAAAAAAATATTTATAAAAAGATATTGCTTATATTGACACGACACAAACATTCATGGCACCGATGGGATTCGAACCTGAAACCTGTGGTACCGAGAGCCAGAGCGCTAACTACTCGGCCATCATAAAAAATTGGACAGGCCAGATATGCCTGATCATGAAAATTGATTTAAATTTAATTTAGGGAGAATAGCAATCAGCTCAGTTAATAGCTTTCCATCTACTGAGAAAATACTAAAGTTGCTTTAAAGAGTATTTAAGAATTGATCCGGGAATAAAAATAAATTGCTTCTAACATATTTAAATAACTTGTTGAAATTGTCCTCTAATAGCAATAGAAAATTTTTCGATGGTTTTTTTTTTTAAATGAAAACTGAAAATTTAAAAAGGTATTAAAATTTAGACGTAAGGCAATTTTTTAACATAAAGTTTTCTGCAGAAAATTCACGAAATTTTTTTAATAAATTTTTGAAAAAAAGGCAAATATTTCTTCTTTTGATAAATATATTACAAAATTTTTATAAACATAGTGAATTTTTAGTAAAAAAATTACGAGAGAAAGATTTTTAGTGTATAAGTTTATTAACTATAACAATTATGGTAAGATATAGCTAAATATATAAACTTTTAACATAACAAATGAAATGTTTGTTTCAATTATCATTTTTTATGAATAAAAAACTGCGAGCAATGAAGTAAACTAACGTAGTAAACTTTAAATAAAGTAATTGAAGTAAACTAACACTAACTAAAAAAAAAAAAAAAAGCATTTCATAATCAATTTTTAAATTTTGAGTTTTAATTTTATAAAACAAGTAATATAAGAAAAAAAAATGTAAAAGTCAATTCCTACTTTTTCACACTATATTGCAAAAGTCTTTTATAAATAATTTTCATTCATTTTTTTATGTTTATCTGGCGCCATCTATTGGTAGATATATGCAACTTATATTTAAAAAAGAACTAAAATTAATTAGTTAAACTTAATGAATGAATTAATATTTTTAAAACTGTATTAACATCAAGTATCATCCCCTACAAGCTCAAAAAATGTATTTCAACTTGAGTGGATGAATAAAAAGTGTTTTATGAACGACTGAAAATTTGAACAAGATATATTTAGGGAGAGTGTGAGCTAATAGAAGGAATTGAATAATTTAAAATATACAATATGGTGTAAAATCACTGCCAAAAAATTATAATCTAATAAGTCTTTTTCTACCTCTCGGTGTAAATGCAAAGGTATAAGACTTCTTAATAGTAAATGAAATTAAACCAACTAGGAATGATTTTTCCAGAATAAATGAGAATTTTCGGTGGAACAAACATTTCCGTTGCCGTCAATGTTCATTATTCTGTTACGCAGATGAAGCAGCTACAGCTGCTCAAAACAAAACATCCTAGTACGCTGCTGAGGACATTCAAAATTATGTCTTTGAACTAGAAAATGGTTAACCATCCGGAAAATTAAAGTCAAAGCTACAAAATCTACCTGTATACTATTCAATTGAAAGTATCTTGATTTCCTTTAGGGAGCGTCACTCTTTTCTGCCAACCTGTCCTCTGAATATAAGTACCAAGGATTGCTATTAGACCTAAAATTATCTTCCAATTCAAGCATCAAAAACACAGTTGCTAAGGCAACAGGTGCGAGTATTGGGCTCAACAGCCTAATTTCTTGAAAGAGAAGGCTAGCGGCCAAACACAAGCTACTGCTCTACAAATCACTTATTAGACTACTTGTTGTTTATGGAAGTTCAATCTGGGCGACAAACTCTCTCACCAATCTTAAGAAATCGCGGGTATTTCAAAATAAACACTTGTCTATGATTACTGCTTGTTCGACGAAAATTCCTTCATTTTGATCTCGACGTCGTCCTATTCCAAATTATCTAATCAAAATTTCAAAGAATTTTCTTGACAAATGTCTCCAGCTTAGCAATGAGTAATTAGACGCCAAATAACCTGTCATCCTGGTGTGAAAAGTTCACAAAAAGCCTAGAGCCATTTTTGATGTCTCCTATGAGTGCTTTCTCTAACTTAGTAAACACTGTGGCTGTTACTCGGAGAATAATAAAACGAATATAAACGAATTTCTAGTACAAAGTGTTTACAAACAAACATTAAGACTTTTTAGCTCACTGCGTATCTGAAAACCCCTATAGCTTTAATATCTGATCTCTGTAGAGTTATAAGGACGAATTGGTTTGGGGTAAGGAATCGGGTCTGTGATCGCAAGTTCGAATGTAAGTCCAACACTTTTTCACTTCACTGCAACGCCGTACACTAATTATCTTTTTTTGCCGAGTAGTAACTATAGTTGGGATTTTTTTCCTTTTTACGCTTTTTTGTCCCCTTAGAAAATAAAAGGATAGGATTTTTTATAAAAGAAAAATAAATAAAAATAGAAAATTTTTTTGAAAATCAAATAAAAATTATAAAACACCAGAACTTTTTGGTTCTGGGAAGGGACTTTTTTTTTGAGGAATTTGATCCGTGTTCCTGCTCACGTTTAGCTCTTACAATCGTTCAGCAATTATTACTACTACTATTATAGCTTCTACAATTGCTTCTTATTTGGTTCATTTTTAATTTTTCATTTTTGGTTTTCATTTTTTTTTTTTTTTTTCTTCTTCTTCTTTTACCTTACTTTTATTTTATAATCAAGTATTTTTTATTTTGCGTACCATTTTTAACTTTAAGAAGTTACATTTTTTTTGCCTATTATTAATTTAAGCAGCCTATTATTAATAATGAATCGATATTATAAATTAAAACGAGGAGGGTAAGGGGTATTATCTCCGTTGTTACTCTGTAATCTGTGCGTCAGTTGCCTATTTGTTTGATTTAAAATATGGCAACAATATCTGTGAAGGGTCACTCTAGCTTCTAGAAGAAGAGAAGAATGTAATTCATGGATGCTGGTTGTTGAAGTTCTGGAATAGTGTTGTTTACTAAATAATCGTCTTATATTGCTTTTGCTTAATTGTCCTTA
Source organism: Caerostris extrusa (assembly GCA_021605095.1). NCBI lineage: Eukaryota > Metazoa > Arthropoda > Arachnida > Araneae > Araneidae > Caerostris > Caerostris extrusa. Next base: position 14,116 of record BPLR01015955.1, on the reverse strand, counting down.
ACGAAAATAGTATTTTTGTTAGATTTTTAATTTATTTCTTGGAAAATTGTTAACCATGCCTTCTGTGAGTATGATATTAAAATTAAAATATTGTTTGATATGACGCCGTCATTAAAATCAAGAAACTAACTTTTCCTGACATGTCAGTAAAGCGAGATTGCTTTTATTAATTTTTTAAATATTAATCACTTATGAAATAATATTTTACTCTTTAATAAAATGATTTGAAAATAAATCATTAATATCACGCAATAATTTTTTTATTTAAGACAATGCTAATGTAGCTTCAAAATAAAAAACGTGCAAAATTATAATTTCTGATAAATTACTCTTGTAGCAAATTAAGAGGAAAAAGAATTTTATGTCAATGAATTGTATTTCTGACAGCGCAAAAATTAGCTATTTGAATTAAGTGCAGAATTTATTATAAAATATATAATTATAGTATTGGAGTAAATGTTAAAGTTATAAATTTGATGATTTTGTGTTAAAAATTTAGTTTTGTTATTATATTTTAATTTTACAGTTATCATTTTTTTGCAAAGATTTTTTATATAAAAAAAAAAATAGCATGGAATTATAAATTTACTTTGCCACGATCATAACAAAAGTAATCTTTCTAACTTTTCTATTTTTAGATTTATTCTTAACTGGAGTATGGCCAGGACACCAATTTTACTCACCACATATAAATTAATAAAGCAAATAATTTACTTTTATCTTAATGTTCATTTTAATTTATAAATCAGTCTTATCTTTCTATTAGTAAAAAAAAAACTTCATTAGTTCATTTCTTGGGCCATTTGACTTAAAAAAAACAATTTTAAAAAGAACATTTTTATTCTCTTCCAGTTTTGTTAAGAAGCTAGCTTATATATATATATTTTGTCCAGCATTATTATTTTAACTTATGCTTGATTTCTGCAGTTAAGAGAAAACAATCTACCTATTCTAAATTGTTTTAAATTTGTCTTTTTAATCACAGTAACCAAATATGATGTATGAAATTCTTTTCTATTGTCAATTTTGATCACTACCTAGTTAAAGGTTATTTTAATATGCTTCAGTTTCAGACACATGTTAGTTTTAACATTATTTCATTTTTTACTCCATATGTTTTTGAAAAATGAATATAAAAATACAGTATAAATTTTTGAATATAAGAGATAGATTGTGCTTTAGATAGATCAGTGTTTTGATTCTTAATATGACTATGGTGAAAATAAAATGTATAAAGACATATTTGTCTAAGAAATATATTAATTCCAGCTATAATTATGGGAAGTTTAAGTTTAAATCCCAGATTAAAATTTTGGGATTAAGTAGGCTTTAAAAATAATAGTTGTAGATAATAATAGTATCATTAAGAAAAGTGAATAAAAACAAAGTTCCATTACTTGTACCTTCAAATATTTTTTTTAGAAGATTTAAGAAAGGAAAAATGTTGGAGAGAAAAAGATATATAGTGAATGCAAAAAAGTATTCATACACCTTTATTTGTATTTACAAAGTACATGAAATTTCTGTGCTTGAAGTAAAATTTTTTAATAAAAGTAACTATCATGCATATGAACATTTTAGTATTTTTGCATTTTAATTAATACTATTAGATAATTCACATATTTATAACAAAAAAAATCAGTTATTTATCTAACAGTATAAAATTATTCATTACAGTAAAAATAATTTACAATTAATGTGTACTTGACTTATAACATGCAGTCTTCAAGGAATGGATTTTACCAGTTTTGAATTAATTGCTTTCAAAATACACTTCCATTCTTCTTAAAGTGCAATTTTTCTATAGCCTTTGATAAAAATGGATCTTAAATTTACTGTATCTAAAACATTTTATGAATGCACGTTGGTGTTGTTGGCTAGTGATTGTGGAGAAAATTCAAGAAATTTTTGGTGTGCTATTAGTATCTAAAGCTTTATGTGCAAGCTGTTTGTTTAAGATCATTATTGCAATCACAATTGAGTCCTGTTTGTGAACTAGATTGTAAATTATTTTTTAATATATCGATGTACATATTTTGATTCATGATCCTACCAATAATGACCAAATTTTGTACACCAGAGGCACTTATACAAGCTCAAACAATTGCAGAACCTCCTTCATACTTCACTATTGGAAGATTCTTTGACTGCATTTATGCTTTTTTTTTTTATCTATATCTTGTCTGCTCTATCTTCCTAGACATTTTTTAAGAATTCAGTACCATGGTTTAGACTTTTTTAAAATCAAAGCTAAGTATTGTTCTTGGAAAGAAATATTTTCTTTTAGCAACTTGCTGTGGAAATAAGTTTCTCTGCATACTGCACTTATTGTTGCATGTAATCCAGTGTTTTGAAGCTGAATTGTAATTTTAGGGTGTACTAATCTTTTGAATTTTTGTCATTGATTAACAATGAATTAATTGTCATACTTGTTTGGTTAAGTAACATAAAAAAAAAAGTACCAAATCTTTAATTATAGATTGTATGGTAGAACAAATTCTACAAATTAAAATTTAATTTATTAATTTATCTTCTAAATAAAGTTGTAAAATTCTTTTCTTTTTAGAAATCAAAAGCTTTCAAATGTTTATATCCCATTTCAAAGTTTTATACTTCAAAAACAGAAATTTCAAATTGAAGTTTTATTTTAGCATATAAACCATCTAAAACGATGTGTGCACTTTCATCTTTAAAATGATCATAAATGCCTAATTTGCATTTTTGTGTGTATGAATTCTTTATGCCTACAAATTTGCATTTCTTATTTATTTTAATTTCAAATAGAAATTTAAAAATAATTTGATTATTTTCAAATTCCAAATTCAAATAGTTTTTAAAACTGTTGATAACAGTTTACACAAATTTTACCACTATTAAATAATGAAAATGTCTTTAAAATGGATTTTTTGCTTTAAATATTTATATATAAAAAAAATATATATATTGCATAACTGTTTGCAAATTTATTTAAAAAATATATTCTATGCATTTAAGCTGCCAAAAATGTATTTATTCTATGAAATAAAATGATGAAAATATTTTTGATTTCTATGAAAATTTAAGATTAAATGAGATTTAAGTAAAGAAGCTCATTAATGAAAAATATTCATGCTATGCTAAAAATGTTAAAGGATAAATTTAATTTCATTGCACACCTTCATAATTTCATTTTTATATTACTTTTTCTCAGTTATTTTAACTTTACTAACATGTATTGTTATAAAAAGATTAACATTTAAATTTAAAAAAATAACAATTATAATTATAATTCTTTGTATGTCAATTAACTACAACTTTTTTTTAATTAAGATTTCTTGAATGTCAGTTACCATACCACAATTTTTCTTCATTTGGAAAATTTTAAAAAATTATACATTCCATACTTTTGCATAATTTTTTTTTATTTAAAATCATTATATATTATTATTGACTTGAATAAATCTGATCAAGTAATAGTTAATTTCAACCATTAATTTTTAATTATTCTTAATTATATTATGTGTCAATATATACTATTCAACTGACAATTTTGAACTGAAATATTTTGTGTTTACTGGGAGTCATATCAGGAGAAATGTATTTAAATTTTTTATATACATCTATGGTATATAATTTTTTAATGTGCAGGAAATTTTATTTTCTAAATCAGTTTATGCATCTAAAAGATTTATTCACACTTGTAATGCATAAGTGGGACATAAGTCCTGCCTATGTTTGATGAAAAGAAAATCTTCTCATGTTTGCTTTTAGACTAAGACCCTATTACAATTGAGGAACAGTTATGAATTATTTTTATTTAACAAGATTATTTTAATTTCAAAGTGAAGCAGAATATCAAAATTTGTGTAACTGTGAGGAAAAAAATGTTTTCTAATTTACAAGACTTGCTATTGCTATTAATATTAAATTCAAGCCTTATTTATCAACAACTTATTTAATAAAAAATAATCAACAAATAATTTTTCACATTGAAATATGTAATATTTAATCAAAAATTCTTCTTATATTTTGATGTGACCAATTATTTAAAAAAAAAATATAATAAAAATGTAATGTCTTAAAAATTATAAAAGACTTAATTGTCATTTTTATCACAAAAAGAAGAGAATTTTTCTTTGAAAAGAAGTCATGATTTTATGTCACAGCTTTTCTTTAAATTTTTTCTTGCAAAATATATATTTATAAAAGCTTGATTATAAAGGAGTATATATTTTTTTCTTTCAAAAATAAAATTTAATTGGAAAGTACAAATACATTTTACAATTAATAATAAAAATGAATGAGGGTGCAGTTTTAATGAGGATCAATTAACACCTCAAGCAATGCAATTTATAATTAAAAAAATTTTTTGCAGTAAAATAAATTTATTGTAAATAGATTTTAAAAAATACTACGATTATAAATTTCCTTTTTTTACTAACATTATTGCATTTAAGAAGAAAAAAAAAAGATAAATTGTTGTAATCTCATCTTATTTTTTGTGGAGATATTTTTATTTAAAAAAATAATTGACATCTAAACTTTTACCCACCTATTTTCTTTATTTAAAATTGTTTCAAAAAATGTCTACAAAATATGACATTATTTTTTAAAAGTTTATTAAAGATTTTTTCTTTGAATGATTATTTTAATTTAGTTATTAATGAACTGTAATTTTCATTCTTAAATATTTCCTCAAAGAAATTTTGAATTAAAAAAAGTTTTATTATCATAAATGATTATTTGGTTAAGTGTTGAATTTTATTTGTGATTTTGTGAAGAATCTTTGTGATTATTAATCATTATTTATTTGACTTTTTGTTTGTATAAGCCTTTTTTTTTTATTGCATTGAATTTGTGAATATATTTTTAGTTTGGAGAATTGGGTAGTGCTTCAAGAGGAGTGAAGATGAGGACCAGATCTGCTCCTCATAAGTATAACTTAAGATCAAAATCTCATAGAAGACCAGATTCTTGCAATATTTGTGGTTCCCCCAACACTGCAAATCAAGGAAAATGTAAATATGAGCCAAAGAAGCCTGTACCAAAAAAGGCAGAAAAAGCGTACAAGTGAGAAAAATGCAAGTAAGAAGAGTGAGAACATAACATCTTGTGTAATCTGTTTAGATACTCAGAATGTTAAGCAGATGGAGAAAATGAGATGTGGCCATGAGTTTCATGTTAAATGCATTAAGAACTGGTTAAAAGTTTCTGATACTTGCCCTGTTTGCAGAGCCCAGTTACGAGTAATTACTTTGGATGGTAATATGTTTACCATTAGATTAACTCCAGTATTTAATCACTTCGAGTTTGAAGTGCCATATTTTATTTAAATGTAAACTGTTACATACAAAAAACTTTGTATTATATATGTTCTTGTGCTTTATAATACAAATTTTTGGAAGAATTTTATAAATGTAATAGCTTCAGTGATTTTACTTTATTTTGGATGCTGGTATAATTGTACAGTTCCTTCCATACATTTTTCTTTTAGAATTTCATTATTTCATTTATATTTTTCTACAACCAAGTTTTTCCTTTGTGCTTATCTCAATATTTCTGTTCTAGTCAGTGTTACTCCCTCAATTTTCATTCATTTCAAACCCCTTATATTGAATACTTTTTTTTTTTTTGCTATCTCATCCAATTATTTTTTTTTTTTTATTTTTGAATAAGAAAATTATAATTTGTGCTGAGTTTGATACATAATATATGCATTATTTGTTGATATAATTAATTGATTTGATACTTAATTTTGTGATTTAAGATAATCATATGTTTAAATTGAAAGTACTTTCATTTTTATAGTTATTTATGGCATACTTTGTATACTAAATTCTGATGTATTTCTGTACTATTTTTTCATGTTAATATTGATTTAAATTAGCATATTTTTGTATAAATACTTCTATATTCCTTAAAACCACAAATTCAAATAAAATTTTTAAATACACAAGAATAACATTAAACTCTTTTGTAAAATATAGCATTAATTGATTATCATTTACTGTAAGCGTTTTAAATAAAGCATAAAAGCAAATAATTATCACAATTTTTAAAATGATAATTATTTGCTTTTATGCTTTGAATATTTTATTTTGTACCCAAGTTATTAAATTCCAGTGTCTGTATTTATTTGTAAGTTGTAAAGTGGTTTTTTTTTTTTTTTTTTTTTTTTTTTTTTTTTTTTTTGCTACAAATTTTTTAAAAATAAAAGTTATATCTACTTAATTTTATATTTCATTGACTTTTTTTTTTTTTTATCCTTAAATTATTTTTATGAAACGAAAAGTATGTTACTGGATTTAAATAAAATTTTCAAATATATATATATATCTCTCTTTAATATTATTTGATTATTTTTTATCTATGAACATTAGAACATAAGATATATTAAAAAAATTTTTTTTTTTTGATATACTTATGATTTTTTATGATATAATTTAGATCTGTTTATAAAGTCTTTCATCTATATTTGCTTAGTTGAAATTCCTAGATGATTTAATATTAATTATGAATTGAATTTCAGTGTAATATTGTTAGAAAAATGGGAAAACTATGTTGTTAAAAGCATAATTTGTAATATTTTTTGTTTTTATCATATGAAATTATTTTACTTTGTTTTGGTAAAAGATGTTTCATATTAAATAGAAGGTAAAAAGCATTAGCATTTCAACATACAAACTGTATCCATGTTAATTGTAATTTTAGTTAAAAATTTCTCTTTTGAAGTAAAAATGTTAACTTTTTTTATATATGCCAGTGTGTACTGTTTTTTTTTTTTTTCCTGTTAATTTTTCTTGGAATCTGTGAAATCAGAACTTGTGCATTTACTATATCATTTAAACATTTTGTGTAATATTGATAATCAATCCAATTGTTTTGATTATAATGAAAAATTAAAAAAAAAATTGGTTTTAGATTTATTATGTGCTAAATACTTTCTATTTTCCATGCAACTTATTCTGTTTTAGAATATTAATAATTCCAGTGAATATTATAAATATATGAGGTAACTGAATTACATTACTGTATTGTTTATTTTTTAACTTGTTTTAGAACTGTCTTAGTAGATTATATTACTCATTTATTATCATTGGAATTGTTAATGTTTTTTAATTGAAAGTGTAACTGAAATTTAAATTTTGTATTCCAGCAGAAATATAAAAAGGGTGAAAAATCTAAAAAGAAAGAAAACCGGTTTTAAAAAAATTTATATTATGTTATTTATACATAATATTTTTGAAAGATTATAATTTTTCTGTTTATTTCTTTCATATGTTTTAGTTGTACGAGTTTTTTTATTTTTGTAAATGTGTATATTTTTTATTTTATCATGTTTTTAAAAATAAATACATTCACATTTTTTCATTTTTCTGAGAAAAGTGATTTTTTTTTTATTGTGCTTTAATTTCTGCATTTATAATTTTATATATTACTGATTTATTATCATTGCAACTGTTATTATGGAAAGTGTGGCAGCAATTTAAATTATGTTTTGGATATTAAATTTTACTTTCAGAAATATATAAAAAAGGGGGGAAATTAAAAAAAGGAAACCTGTTATAAAAAAGCAGTGTTTCAAATATATTATGTGGTTTATATATCATGCTTTTATAAGATTATTATAATTATTTTTCTGTTTATTTCTTTCAGTTCTTCAGTATTTTAGTTGTACGAGTTTTTTTTTTTTTTTGTAAATGTGTATATTTGTATTTTTCTCATGGTTTTAAAAATAAATAAGTTCACATTTTTCATTTTCTTGGAGAAAAGATTATTTTTTTTTTATTATACTTTAATTTCTACATTAATAAAAAAAACATTTCTGTACAAATTCATTTAGAATATTAAATATGCTTAAGCCTGTACCTTAGTAAAGTAAAATTAATGTTAGTAACCTTGTAAAAAATTTAAAATAAAAAAAGTTTTCTTATTGATCTAAGTATTTACAATTTAAATTATTCTTGGACAATTTTTCAAATTTCTTTTTACTTTCTTATTTGTTGACCTGACTGAATATTACCAAATGACTTCAGATCAAGTAGCAGGAATTAATTTATACATTAGTTTAATTTGAAAAGCAAGATCTCTATTAGTTAGCTTCACCTTTAAGTAACTATTAGAGGGATGGGATTGGATGACATGCATATAATTGAATCATTTATTTTCTGTTGATATTTTCAGATTAGCGAATAAATTTTCTATTGTTACATGTTTTGGTGTAATTATTTGAATATGATGAAGGCAAGTTAGAATTTTTGCTTAGAATAACACCCACTAAGTATTAAATTCTTTAGAGCAGTTTAAAGTACATGAAATTGAAGATGAATGGTATTTTTTTCCTCATTTATAAAAATTGTTTTATCTGCATTTAATTGTACTGTAATAAAAGCTTGAAGATTTTTTGTAAACTGTATTTACTGATGACTTTTTATAATGCAAACTGATGTATACTTTTGTATAATGCAACTATTATATAAATTCAGGGGAACAATAGTAAATTTGAGGGGACATTATCTTTACATGCAAAATATTAAAAAAATTGGCTGATAGTCTTGCTTTAATATTTCTAATTGATTCAGTGTGACTATCACAGATGAAAAATTTACTGTCTTATAAAAAGGAAACTAATTTAAATTTCTTCAAATAATAAAAGTTGTATGGTAGCTGAGTTATACCTTTTGTAGAAAGATTGTATTCTGAAATAACATCCATAGCCACATCATAACATTTAATTAAGATAAATAAAATTTTACATAAATAAATTATCTTGGCAATATAGCGAACTAACATTTACTACCCTATAGTTATGGGTTGAATTCATATAAATGGAAAATCATTGCATCAGTCCTTTTGTTAGAAACCTTCATTTTTATCTGCTTTCGAACTCAAACTGTTTGAATGTTCAAAGTTTATTTGTTGAACCATACAGAATAGAGCAGTAGTGAATTCAAACGTATTGTTGGTACTGTAGGAACTATTTGAACTTTAGACAGTTTATATGGTACAGAAAATACAGGTTCGATATTGTTTGATGCTTTATGGTAAGAGAAATGCTGATTCAGTGTACAAATAACAAACACTATCATTTGATTTCATTATGGCATGCCTTCTTTATGTCCCCTTATCTCCCTAAAAATTGTTATACATGTTTAGCATTGTATTGAATTATTTAATTAGATATACATTAAATTTGAAAAAGAAATCTTAGCATCTTTTGTATTTTCTTTATACTTTGTGCAATTTTGAATGTTGGATATTTTTATCCTAAAATTAGTATTGATTTTTGATAGATTTCTTGAAAAAAAGAATATAATTATTCTATTGAAAAGTATTAATTTGTTATCTGAATTTTGTATTGGCATCATATAGTTACATTATGTTATTATTTTTTAAATGTATAGCAGTAATAAATAAATAATTCATTTAAATTCAAAGCATCAAATTTTATACGAGTTCCGATCATATAAGAGAAAAAAAAAATATTAAACTTTAAATAAAAAGCAATATTTTAAATTGCATGTTTACAGTAATTTATTTCTTTTTTGCAAAACCATTACTGCTTATTTTTAAAATTAAATCTATCTAATTTTTGCAAAAAGTGAAAAATTGTTATTTAGCATAAGAAAATATGTCAGGAATTTAAACAATAGATAACTTTCATAAAATTTTTAATGAACTTTTAAATAAATATCGTATTCTTATAAATTGCACACATATACATATATGCATTGTCTTTTATTTATTTATGATTAAAGTAAAGACGACAACAAATAGGTTGGTAAATTAAAATTTACTTAATTTATCATTCCAGTAAGAAGAGATACTTTAACAAGTTTAATTACATTTTAAAGCAAATCAGAATACAATGTTATGAGATTGGTAGTATCAAAAAATAGTGATGTTATTATATATTTATTTAATAATTTTGACTAAATTATAAATGTAATTTAGTATTATATTTTCTTAGTAAACTTACATAAGAAATGGTTTAAATCTTTTGTCAAAAATTGTAATTACGTGATAGTTTGGTATATATGAATTCTTTTATTACCAAATTTAAAATTATTGAGCATATTTTTTGACTTTAAAAAGTTTAACAAAATTTTGGGAGAAACAATTTGAATCATCCATCAAAAGCTTCTGCATTACACGATTAAAATTATTTGTTTTCCAAACAAAAATGTACAATGATTCTCCTTTAAAGATGATCATCTTTATATGTCTGAATTTTATACCATCAGTAAAAGTAAATGATCAGAGAAAAGAAAAATTTTTTTTATTAATTTGGCATGAATTTTCCATGTAAAATCAAAATGGCTCTTAAATAATTTTCTACTTTAATTCCCAGGGAAATTCAAATATTAAATTGTTCAGACTTTATATTTTGTATCAAATGTTGACTAAAAAATACACCTGAATTACTTAATAAACATTTTTTGGATATCTTTCAATAATTGGAAGTATCGAAGGATATTTGGGATAAGAATAATTTTAATTTAGTGTCTAAAACAGAATGCATATAAATAGTAATTAAAATGGAATCATGCATCAGTAAATATAATTAATCTCATATAAATACTTTTAGTTACATTTTATTTTTAGAAAACACTTTCAAAAAGAATTATAATGGACAAAATCAACTTTATTTGAATAATTTAATACTATATAATTTAATAATTCACAAATTGCCTCAAAGAAAGATAGAACATGTTTCCAACAGAAAAAAAATCAAATGACTTTTTTTTTTTAAATTTAATAGTTAAGCTTTAATTGTGAAATTCAAAATCAATAATAATTATTCTCTTCACAGCTGTACACAGAAATATCAAATTTTTTTTTATTAAAAATAAAATTGCTTTAAAATTTGCATATTTAACAAGATAATAAATTAAAAGTGTAAAAATAAAACTGTTATAGAGAAAAATTCACCACTTTTGGATATTAAACAACTTAGCAAAGAAATTGAAAAATTATGCATAATGGTGAAAAGTTTTCAAATATAAAATATTTATAAATTTAAAATTACTTTAAATTTAATAATTAATACTTTTATTTGAAATAGTTATTGTAGAAACATTTAACTGTTTACATTCGCCAACAAATTATATCGTATTTGTTTCCCTAAAAGAAAAAATAGATGGCGCCACAAACGGATATGCTCTTACGAATCATTTAAACAATATTTCGAATGGCTTGAATTATTAAAATGAACTGAAAAGAAATGTTTCGTTGTAACAAGTTAAATTATTTTTTTAATTTTCAGTGTGGTGCACAAAATAATAGATAGAATATTTCTCCGATAGGCGCCAGGATTGAAACAGCATATCGCAGTCTAGGCGAGTGAGGCAGCGGACGATAAAAATTTCAAATATGACGAACTATCAAGGAGTCTAATTATGCGACCATTTCTAGTGAATATTAGAAAATGTCACTGCGCAAACTAACAACTTTTCTTGATAACTTTTAGATCATGTAAATCTAGGGTCAGAAGTCAAGATGGCTGATCACACTTTGATTTTAATACAGTTTATGAAGTTTGTCTTAAATTCAAAAATTGCCAAGCCCTAGTCAATTGGCCACCAGGCCGCACAAATTTGGAGGATATCAATTTTTTATGTATTTAATACCTGGATGAGCAATATAATGAGTATTGTTGAAACCCATGTTTTTCAGAAGCAGATTGTATTTATGGTAGTCCTAAATTTTTGAGATATCGTATACAAGAATCGTATGTGATAAGAAAGATTGTATTATAGGTAATTTTCCGAGATTCAGGGAAGGATTTTGGAAAAGAAAGCATATCTTTTAGTTCTGTATTTAACTCCTGAACTTTGAATGTGACCGTAATCTATTTGTGGACATATATGCAATTCATGTTATATTTCCTGGATATAAGTTGCATATCCACTATAAACTGTGAAATGTACTCCAGATGTTTTGCCTAGGAGATACTTTTTCTATCTTTTGATGAAAAGCGAATGCGAGTGGTTTATGGTCAGTGAATAAAGTGAATTCAGGACCCCCCCAAACAAATATCGTAAATGAAGATAAAACAGCCAAGAGTTCTCGATCTTATGTTAAATAATTTTGTTGCTCTGAGAAGAATTTAATGTGTTGCCAGCATTCATTAATACGCTTTTTGAATGAGAGATCTTATATACTTTGTCCGAAGTACCTTAATAGATTTAGAACGAGGTAATGATTCGGAATTTTTTTAAATTCTGATCAAATTCCCCTTGTTCTCTTACACATACTGTAGCGACACCTATTGATGGAAAATTGAGTACAAATTTAATAACTTCTACTTTCACTGTTAAAAAGGGAATTTTCCCGCTAGAATGAAAACAGAACGAAGGGCATTAGAAATGGAATAAAGATGTTGTAAATGTGAAAATTGATTATCGTCTTTTTTGCCGTCTGGATTTTAATAACACTACACAACCTTACAAAACCCGCCACAATACTGTTAAATCATCCAAATTTGAAATATGCCCGGAATTCTTGATCGTGAATAATTTTGTCAATGACTCTCTAAAAACATGCGACTCCATTAAAAGTGACCCCCAAAAGATATACGGAGCAATTTATCATCAGTTCGAAGGAAGTATAATGTTTTCTGCATCATTAATAGGCAGTTGATAGCATGCTTTTCTCAAATCAATAGTTCTGAATATTTCATTTGCCTCGATAGCATTGAGATTAAAATTGTCAGAAAATGATAGTCCTCAGGCATTGTGAAGTTGTAAATTGCTTGTAAATAGTGGATAATCAGGTGGCTTGCAATATTCTCCTTTCGGCGCAAATGATTAGGCACGCCAAGATGAATTACAGTAATTTTTCAAGTAATTTTGATTAAGCTGCGATCTGTTATTACACTAAAATAATATTTATATTGCTTATAAAAAATTTGTAAAGGACATAAGACGATTTTTTTTGATACTACAACAGGTACCATTTTACATAATTGTTATGACCAAGGACTAATGCCGGAGAGGACATAATGAATAATAATTAAATTACATCTAGCTTTACATTTTTGACAGTGATATGTTTGGTCACAGTGACACCACAAAGATAGCTTTGAGTGAGTGCAGTGAGTAGAGACTTCCACTCATGGATGACAAAGCATGCTGATATGAAGAGTTGAAATTTCTGAGAAGTAAAAAAGAGAAATATCCACTGCGCCATCTAATAATCTACAAACCGGTGAATCAAAATTCTATTAAGCACATACCTATGGCTTGCTGTCAGAGAAGTGAACCCATCTCCCCAGGTGCAAAAGCAATCCTCATTTCTGAAACATGGAGAAAGTTAACATTGCCTTCAGAAACGAATAGAAAAAAATCCTTACCAAAGTTTACTGGACAGATTTCTATTATTTGGAGCAAATGGAAAGTCAACATTGCCTTCAGAAACGAATAGAAAATCCTTACCAAAGTTTACTGGACAGATTTCTATCATTTCACGAACCGTGGAGAAAGAATTCAACATTGCCTTCCAGAAACGAATAGGAAAAAATCACTCCAAAGTTTACTGGACAGATTTGTATTAAGCACATACCTGGCGTGCTGTCAGAGAGTGCCAGACCCATCTCCCTCGGGTGCAAAGCAATCCTCATTTCTGAACCGTGGAGAAAGTCAACATTACCTTCAAGAAACGAATAGATCCCTTGCAAAGTTTATTGGACAGATTTCATAACGAAATGCCAAATGATTGTATCTGTTGGACTCGTAGCTTTTTTATATTTCAATAAGAAGGAATATTTTTCGTGACGTTTAATTACATACATAAATATTTGGTGGATTAATTGTTTCTGCTTAGGAAATTCCCATAGAGCCCTCCTGGCATGCATTCAAAATAAAATGTCGAGCTCATCTTTCACAAAAGAAATACGAGCTACTGAAGCTCGACTTTCGTGGCTCGGTGTGTAATGCGCGCAGTTGGTAGAGGCATGATGATTCCGGGTTTAATCCGATAGCAGCATTGTCTTATAATTATTAGATTAACTGTTTCTACTTAAAAATTTCCATAGAGCCCACTCCTGGCATACATTCAAATAAAATGTCAAAGCTCATCTTTCTGAGAAATACAGCTACTGAAAAAAAGCTCGTTTGTCGTGGCGGCATTACGTAAC
>BPLR01015954.1:0-169489 GCA_021605095.1 Caerostris extrusa | reverse complement strand
TTTAGTAAGTCAATAAAAGTTTGAAATTAAAGTGATGATTCCATAAATGCTTAAATAGATTTTAGATAGAAGGATTTCTGTTTTTAATTTAACAAATTATAGTAATGAGTAATGTTTTATACATTGCTAAAAAATAAAATATTGCTGATTTTTTATATGTATTTTATTAACAATTCAATCTATGTTTGAAATTTTGGTCATTTTGTAGAAGAATAGATTTTAGTAGACATATTTTTTAAATATGACCAATTATAATAAACATTCGTAATTTTTTTTCTACAATGCTAATATTAATAAAATGTTTCGATTAATAAAATATTATAAAATAAAAAATTCATTATATTTGATATCATGCTAATATTTTAAGAGTCTATGAATTTAAGAGGTAATAAAATAAAATAAAATTATCTCAGTGCAATGTATACTATATACATTGCACTGCATAATAAATATAATATATGTATAAATTCCAAAATAGTTGCATTATACTGAAATGAAATTTTATAGTATTTTGCATTATTAACATTATGCTCTTTTCATTATAAAATATAAATTAACATATATTGATTAATTTTTTTAATTGAAGTTTCAAAAAGACTCATGATTGTTTTTTATGAGATTTAAATACCATAATTTAAAGATTCTTGTTATTCTTTTATAAATTTTTAGTTTTTGCTTAATAGGAATAAGTATCAAAACTTGTACAAAATTATCTGCTAGTTTAAAAAATTTGATCCTGATGACAAGTGGCTTGCGCTCTGCCGCACGGTTTCACATGTTTCGGATTCTAGTCAGGTGGTGTCATAGATGTTTGTAATGGTTCTGAATCCACTTTAAACTGATATGACCGTTGGACATTGGGTTGAAAACACTGCCCCATAGAAAGACAAACCATCCCACATCTCTAAATCTGCCAGTAGGCAAACGGCCCACCATGGTGCTGTTGCACAAATGAAGACATTATAGAAATAAAATAAAAATATACAAACAACTTGGTAGTTACTCTACAAAATCACATAGATTGAAAGATAATACGCCGAAGTATTCGCAACAGTCAATTAAATTACTTCAGGGAATAACTAGAAATAATTTATGTAAATTCTCTGTCTAGTTACTGAAGCAGTTATTCTTCAAATTATTATTTATCTTTTTTTTAAGGAAAAGTCCTGTAAAACTGAAATGGTGGCTCGAAAATTAATTCTAATTTCAGGTAACTTCTAATAAAACCAATCTTGTCTAATCAGTAAATGAAAAAAATGAAATTCATGATACCCTAAATGAAATAGGTTGAATTATTATATAAGTCTCAGTACATAGTATTAAACGATTATGGTAAAATATGGCAGGAAATTATTACATAATATACACAAAATTAAATAATTTTAAAAGAAGCGTCCAAATATTATAAATCAAAGTTTATTATTATTTTACAAACTATTTCAAAACTGTTATATTTTAAGATGTAATACACAATATAATATAATGTTTAATTTTAAAAAGATTTTTAATAAACAAATTTCACAAGTAAAAATATATTTATCAAAAAATATTTCGTGAATAATAGACATTTTTAATTTTGGATACTATAGATTTTATTTTCTTAAGAAATTAAAAAAAAATATATAATAATTTTGTGAATGTTGCGTTGTAGTACAATATTATCATCGAGTATTTTTGAAAACAATAAAAAAATTATTTTTAAATAATATTATTTTATTAAAAAAACTTCTCAATTAACGTAACCAATAACCTAGTAAACAAAAAACCAGTCGTCCATTTTCTATAATTAATAACAAAATATTTAGCCGAAATTAAGTAAAAGCTAACATGTTTACAACACAATTTAGTTACTATATTACGGGCAACCAAAACGCTAACACACTTGAACCACAACTAATCCTGTTAAAAAGCTACATGATATTTTAAATAAAAAACCACAATATTTTTTTTTTCCTTAAAACTTTATCAGTATGACAGTAAAACAAAAAAAAAAAAAAATCAGAATGGGAAAAAAAAAGAAAGCATCTCAACTATATTTTTCAAGCGAAATTAATTAGGTCCCAAAAATGGCAGAGTTCCCTTTCTTTAATTAAAGACCAACGGAGAATTCAAATTGCTAATTATCACTTTCCCCGCTGTAATTAGCGGGCATTAAATTCCCTGTTTCTCTTTCTGTTTTGCCCCCGTCACAGTGAATCGCGCTCTGCACCTTTGGGGGGGGGACGGTCTTCATCCTTCGCTTTCTGCCTCGTTCGACATGTTTTTAATTCTATTTAATTCTCTTTTTAACTTTTCGTGTTTAATTCCGTTCTATTTCATCCGTTTCAGCTGGTAAAGTGAAAAGCTTCTCAAATGTTTAAAAGCGGTTTGTTCGGAGATGACGTATTATCCTAGAAACATAGAACAAATAGAGTAAACGTAGTCTTAGAAAGAATTGCAATTTTTCCATGATATGTAAATTTAAAGTGTGATTAAAAAAAAAAATGCTTAAGTGATGAAATCGAATTTGCATTCATGAATTACATATTGAGTATTACTAAATATTAGGTAAGTTCCAATACAATGTATTAAACGATAATATTAGCATACAGCAGAAAGCAAACATTACATAAGATACACAAAATGATTTTATTTAATTAATAATTTTATAAATTAAAAAAAAATATTAGAAATACATAGCTGATTATTATTTCGCGATCTATTTCCAAAATTGCTGATATTTTAAGATGTAATACATATAATAATAATATAATGTTTAATTAAACAAATTTCACACCAATCGGACAATTAAGAAAATGTTTTTATCTAAAAAATAGTAAAATATAATTATCAACAAAATATTTCGTAAATAATAGTACATTTTAGATTTTGTATAATATAGACTTTATTTTCATAAGCAGAAAAAAAAAAAAAAAACATAATTTTGTGAATATTTCGTTGTAGTACACTATTATCATCAGTATTTTTTTTTAAAATACAATTAAAAATAATTTAAAATTAAAATAAATTTTTGTAAAAACTTCTCAGTTGACGTTACCAATATTTAGTAACCAAAAAAAAAAAAAAATAAAACAGCTGTTAATTTTCTATAATTAAAAAGAAAATATTTAGTTAAAATTAAATAAGAGCGAACATATTTATAACAAAATTTAGTACCAACATTATGAATAACCAAAATACTGATACACTTTAGAACCACAACTAATCATGTTAAGAAAGCTACATGATTAAGAAAAAAAAATATTTTTACTTAAAAGTTTATCAGTATGACAGTAAAACAACAAAAAAACCAGAATGAAAGAAAGCATCTCTATTATATTTCTCAAGCGAAATTAATTAGGTCCCAAAAATGACAGAGTTCCCTTTCTTTAATTAAAGATCAGCGGAGAATTCAAATTGCTAATTATCACTTTCCCCGCTGTAATTAGCGGGCATTAAACTCCCTGTTTTGCTCTCTGTTGTGTCCCCGTCACAGTGAATCGCGCTCTGTACCTTTGGGGTACTGTCTTCTTCCTTCGCTTTCTGCCTCGTTTGACATGTTTTTAATTCTATTTTATTCTCTTTTTTTAACTTTTGAGGTTTAGTTCCGTTCTATTTCCTCCGATTTAGCTGGTAAATGAGAAAAAGGTTCTCAAATGTTTAGTAGTGGTTTGTTTGGAGATAGCATGTTATTCTAGAATCATAGAATAAATAAAGTAAACGTGTTCGTAGAAATATTGCAATTTTTCCATGATATGTAAAATTAAAGTTTGATTAAAACAGAAAATACCGAAGTAATGAAATCGAATTTGCTATCATGATATACCGCATTACATACAGCTAAACATATAATTAAACATATAATACAGCAGAAAACAAAGATACATAAAATTTGATTTATTTAATTATTTTACAAATAAAAAAAAAATATTAGAAATACATAGCTGATTATTAGTCCAAAAAACTATTTCAAAACTGCTGATTTTTAAGATTTAATATATAATAAAATGTAATGTTTAATTTTAAAATAATTTTAATAAACACATTTCACAGCAATCGGACAATTAAAAAAAAATATATTTATTTAAAGAATAGTAAAAATATATTTATCAACAATATATTTCGTAAGTAATAGTACATTTTAGATTTTGAATACTATAGACTTTATTTTATGAAGAAATCGTTGGAAAGTTATAAAAAAATACTTAATTTTGTGAATGTTGCGTTGTAGTACAGTATTATCATCAAGTATTTTAAAGAAACAATAAAAAAATATTTTTTAAATAATATAAATTTTTGAAAAAACTTCTCAATTAACGTTACCAATAACCTAGTAAGCAAAACCCCTATAATTAACAGCAAAAGCTGAAATTAAGCCAAAGCTAACACATATAAATAAAATAAAATTAGTAACAATATTATGCGGAATCAAAACATTAATACAATTTGGAACCGCAACTAATCCTGTTAAAAAGTTACATAATACTTTAGAGAAAAAAAAAAAAAACAATAAAAAACAATTTTTTTTTAAAACTTCATCACTATGACAGTAAAACATTTAAAAAAAAAAAAAAAAAAACCAGAATAGGAAAAAAAAGAAAGCATCTGAACTATATTTCTCAAGCGAAATTAATTAGGTCCCAAAAATGACAGAGTTCCCTTTCTTTAATTAAATACCAGCGGAGAATTCAAATTGCTAATTATCACTTTCCCCGCTGTAATTAGCGGGCATTAAACTCCCTGTTTTTGCTTTCCGCTGTGTCCCCGTCACAGTGAATCGCGCTCTGTACCTTTGGGGGACTGTCTTCCTCCTACGCTTTCTGCTTCGTTTGACATGTTTTTAATTCTATTTAATTCTTTTTTTTTTTTTTTAAACTTTTCGTGTTTAATTCCGTTCTATTTCCTCCGATTCAGCTGGTAAATGAGAAAAGCTGCTCAAATGTTTAGAAGCTGTTTGTTGGGAGATTACTTTATTTTCCCTATGTTTCTAGGACGAAAAATTAACATATTTCTAGAAAGATGGCAATTTTTCCGTGATGTGTAAAATTAAAGTGTGATTGAGAAAGAAAATGCTGAATTGATGAAATAGAATTTGCAATCATAAAATACATATTGAGTATTACTAAATATTAGATAAGTTCCAATACACAGTATTAAACGATACTATTAACAAGCAGCAGAAAACAAACGTTACATAAGATACACAAAATGATTTAATTTTTTTTAATTATTTTATAAATAGAAAAAAAATAACATATTAGAAATACATAGCTGATCATTAGTTCACAACCTATTTCAAAACTGCTGATATTTTATGATGTAACACATAATATAATATAATGTTTAATTTTAAAAGTTTTTAATAAATAAATTTCACAGCAATCGGACAATTAAAATTTTTTTTTCTTAAAAATAGTAAAAATATATTTATCAAACAAATATTTCGTAAATAATATAATTGTACGTTTTAGATTATGGATATTATAGATTTTATTTTCTTAAGAAGAAATCTTTGAAAAGTTTTAAAAAAGAAAAAAAAAACCCTTAATTTTGTGAATGCTGCGTTATAGTACAATATTAAAATCAGTATATTTGAGAAAACAATAAAAAATAATTTCTAAATAATTAATATTTTTGTAAACACTTCTCAATTAACTTTACTAATAACCTAATAATCAAAAACACCAGTAGTCGATTTTGTATAATTGACAACCATATATTTAGTTAAAATTAAGTAAAAGCTAACATATTTACAACACAATTTAGTAACAATTTTATGCAGAACGAAAACACTAACACACTTTGGAACCACAACTAATCTGATAAACTACTACATGATACTTTAAAAAAAACTCACAACAATAAATTTTTTTTTTTTTTTCTTAAAACTTTATCGGTATGCCATTAAAACAACGAAAAACCAGAATGAAAAAAAAAAAAAAAAGCATCTCAACTATATTTCTCAAGCGAAATTAATTAGGTCCCAAAAATGACAGAGTTCCCTTTCTTTAATTAAAGACCAGCGGAGAATTCAAATTGCTAATTATCACTTTCGCCGCTGCAATTAGCGGGCACTAAACTTCCTGTTTTGCTTTCTGCTCTGTCCCCGTCACAGTGAATCGCGCTCCGTAACTTCGCTTTCTACCTCGTTTGAAATGATTTTAATTCTATTTAATTCTTTTTTAACTTTTCGTATTTAATTCCGTTCTATGAGAAAAGCTTCAAATGTTTAGTAGAAGTTTGTTTGGAGATAACATATTATTCTAGAAACATAGGACAAATAAAGTAAACGCATTAAGTAAAAAGATTGCAATTTTTTTCCGTGGTATGTAAAATTGAAGTGTGATTAAAAAAGAAAATGCTTAAGTGATGAAATTGAATTTGTAACCATGATATACATTTTGAGCATCTTATAGGTCACTTACAGAAAGATAAAAAATGTTATCACCTAAATATATAAACAAATACTTCTCATTTTTTTAGTGTAAATTTCTTTTACTGTTATTGTTAAATTATTTCAATAGATATCATATGAGTTGTAGAAAAAGTTGATACGTAAAATTAAAGTGTGATTGAAAAATGAAATGCTAAAGTGATGACATAGAATTGGCAATCAAATTATACATATATTTCTTTTCGAGATGATAAATTATAAATTAAACGCATGCATGATTGCGCTGTACTTAGCGTTTCTCACCGGCAGCGCCGGTTGCACTGTACTTCCTCGGGTGTCTTTAAGCCTCGGTGTCTTTGACCATTTCTCCTTAACGCCACAGGGGGCGCTATTTAGAAAATGGTTAGTAATGCGGATAATAATCAGTAATCGTAATAACGGAGTAGCACGGTTAATCATTTATATATTACATAAACAATCATCTACTTAACAGTGTTAAACCTATATATAAGAAAATATTAGCAAATATATGCAAATGTTTTTATTTTAATATTAAATTCATAAGTTCCATTTATGTTGGGAACGCTTTAATTAAATAAATTATTTGTTTGTTTTTATTTAAAACGCTTTATATTTTGATAAATAAACTATCAAACTCTGGAAAATATTCAGGGTTACGTTAAATGTATTTTTCTCGGTATGAGAAACTATAAACTAATCGTTTTTCAACAAGAGCGCAAGTTTCTCTGTAGTTCTTTTCCAGTTTTCCTTAGAGAGTCTCGAGGACTACTGATCATTTCTATCCTGTACGCCACAGGGGACGTTCTCTCTAAGCATAAGTTATACAATCAAGTTTTTTCTTTATTATAAAGTAGAAATTAGAAAAATTAGAACATTATGCTATAATTATGTAAACAACAACAAATTTTCAGTCGATGTTCTAAGGAATTCCTTAAAAAAAAAATGAATATGAATTTTTATTTTATTTCTACATAATAATTGCAGAGTTTGTAAAAGGAAACTCTCGCATTTTACCTGTGTTTGTGCAAAGAATAATTATTTCCTTTGTAAATTGAAATTACATATTTTTTGGAAGCTTTCTTTATTATTGTTTACTATCTTTAAGAACAACTCACTGACGAGTTAGTTTCTCTTGAAGCGCAGTTTGTTCCTTTGCCATGTTCGTTCCAAATCGCTAACCACGCAGCTACTTTGCCAGGTATTTCGTGATGCCCCATTTTAATTTTTGATGTTTGATAACACAAAAGTTTCTTCTCCCTTGAGGAATTAAAACCCATTAAACTAACGTCGTTAACGAGTTGTAAAGGATGGCAGTTTGAATAACCATTTTGCAGATAAGTCCTTAAAAAATTTTATGCTTAAAACGATGATTGAAACAATCTTCATCCAAGAAAGGAAGGAACGTTGGAGAATTTCAGTAATAAGATGGGTGGGATTTATTTCTGTAGTTGCTTGTATTCTGAGTTCTACATGTGAATTGTTCCCATGTGTTTTGGAGCATGGCAAGATTTCAAACATGAAGATTTACCGTTTCTTTATATGCTTAGGATTAAAAATATTTAAGTCATATTTATTTTAAATCAACAAATTTTATAATGAATATTTTCTCAACAAGTTTTAAAGGCTGTGTGTTTAATTATTAATTTTAAGTACATTAACTTAAGAAAAGTTGGCAACTGATTTTTTAAAGAACATATCAACAAAAAGTATTTCGACTACTAAGCGTTTTCCTCTATAGAGATCGGACAGATGGTAGTACTACAGGCTTCCCTTAGTACCACAGGTTTCAGGTTCGAATCTTAGCAGTGACATGGATGTTTTGTTAGTGTCTTCGAAATTCAAGTTAAACTGTAGGTTCCAGTTTAATTAGCCTGAAGTGTACACATAATGATCTTAAAGGACAAACCATTTTAATCTGGCCTTTGGTTTCACATGCTTCGGGTTCGAACACTGCCTATGGCTAGTGGTTCGGAATCCACCTTAAACTGTAGGTCCCAGTCAAATTAGCCCAAACTGTGCTCAAAGTCACCGTAGAGCGACAAACCACACCAATTCTTTGGCGCTCATAACATTAATTTTATTCAAACAGAAAAAAATGCAGTGAAGTGTTAAGAAGTTGGAAACAAATATAAGAATTTAGTTTCGTTACATATTGTTGTAATAATTTTTAAATTTTTGTGCAATAATAATAGTAAATTAATATATTTATAGCTTCTAACCTATAAAATTGAAGTTTCTGTAATTTTTTACAATGGTTCTATATATATATATATATATATGAGAAAATATTGCTTTCGACTGTCAATGCATATCATTGAATGCAGAAAATATGCAAAAATACCCTGTTCGTCCTATAAGGAGAAAGTAAATTGTTGCATTTATATTCAAACGAAATACATGGTTACATTTAAATTTGTGTCTTTGTCATCAAAATATACGTTCGACATAGAACTGATCTGTAGGTTCGCTAAAATGGAAATGTTTCATAGACATGTCTAGCCTTGGTATCATTTATATAGACTGATATGGAAATTTGTATAGTTTGAAAATACAGTTCTATAAACCCTAATATACTGTACGTATCACGATGGTTGCTTGTATTACTATATAAATATTTAGACTCTGACTAAAAATGTGGCAAATATGCTATGTCTGTATTCAAAACTAGATACATTTTCAAAAAACTAGATACATATATACGGAACAAATATGGCTATTGTAAGTAGATGGGGCTCCAAGATGTAATTTAAGATAGCCTTTATAAGGGCATCCCAAAATTCACGGAAGATTTCTTACATAAATTTTGGGACACCCTTTACAACTAAATTACGTTTGGAGCCTAATGGCCGGTCACTAGTCTCTGGCTCTCTGGCTCGGTACCACAGGTTTGGGTTTAAATCCCGGCGGTGCCATGGATGTTTGTAGAGCTACGGAATCCAGTTTAAACTGTAGGTCCTGTCTAATAGGATTGTAGAGAGTTGTGTGGGTAGTGTTACTCGCATACGTAACATGTCTTCAAATCAAATATGCCCCCTTCTATTAGCTAAATGGCCGCCTGATGGCCGAATGGCTAGCTCTCTGGCGTTCGGTACCACAGGTATCGGGTTCAAATCACGGCTTTGCCATGGGTGTTTGTAGTGGTTCGGAATCCACTAAGCTGTAGTTCCCGGTCCTAATAGGGTCGTAGAGCGCTGAGGGCATTGTTACTCCGTCCGTGGCTTACCATCAAGTTACACCCCCCCTGGGTAATGCAAAGTGAGTAACATAGGTGCAGCCGTTATGGCGAAAGATCACGGTCTATTTGCCAGCTGCATTAGAAGAAAAAAAAAAAAATTAGCTAAATGAGTAACTGTTGTGCCCTTGCTGGCATGAAGATGAACTGTCTTTGTATTGTCAGCTGCATTAGAACAACAACTAAATTAGGTTTGAATAAGTTATTTATTGTTATTAAAACTTAACTGTTTTCGAAATATAATTTTAGTTTGGTGAGATTTATTTCTTGTCACTATTTCAATACATTTTATTTGTTTAATCTTAATATTTTGCTCTTCTACTCAAATTCTTTTATACCTCAATTTCTGGTGTATTTAAATGGAAATTTATCTATTTTTAAATTCTATAAAAGAAAAGAAAATGTTTATAAGGAGATACAATTTAGGAAACTGAAACGGTGAACCGAAAACCTTCGTTCCTATAACGGGGATGGGCATTATAATATATATAAAATTGTAATGTTGCTCAGCTGGGTATAAACCCATTAAATGCACCTTTTAGGTCTTTCCAGCTCAATTCTGGCGATCCTATGTTAATGATCATGTTAGCCATAAAATTTCCCTATTTAGAGGTATCTGCAGCTAAAACTTACAAAGATATGAAACCAAATGTCATATAAAGTATATATAAAGTATTTGGAAATAAATTCAGCCAAAAAAGTTTCAAACGTTAGCGAAAGAAGTGATTTTTGGTGCTGCTGTCCAATACGTAACAGAAACTTGCGCAAATAGTTAAACTACTCAAATTTCCTAGTGAGCGCAAGATATCCGCGAAACATTCATCATTTTTAAAAAAATGGTATAGTTATTTGGTTGACTATGGTACCAGACTATGGTAATGGGGTAGTCATCAGCTATTATCTTTTGATTGAAGGACTACCTCACTTTACGGTCATCACGAAATGTGAATTTTGGTTGTCCTGGTTTAAGAAAAATTAAATTTGTTGTTCGTATTGGTGGCATTCCAAACCTGCTTTATTTGAAAAAGAAAATAAGACGTCCTTTTACATGCATCCATAATGGCAGTATATGTTCAAAGTATAGAATACCAGATCAAATATCTTAAACATGAGGAAATACAAGATATGGACAGTGTTGCAAATAGTTCAATTCACCCTAACGCTGATTAATCTGCTGATTAATGCTGGCGGTCTGTTACAATTATCCAAAATGACAGTATATGCTCAGAAGTACAGAACATCAGAGGTAATGTCTTGAACACAAGGAAGGTCATGACATTGAGCATGTTGCAAGTGGTTCAAGGCGCCTTAATGCTGATTAATAATATGTTATAATATGTTATTTTCAAAATCTATGAAGTTATTTATAAATTATCATTTGTTTATCACTCGGACATTAATAAAATTTTGCATAAGCTGTTTTTCATGCATTCATTGAGATTCCACCTGTCAGCGAATTTGCTAATTTTATTTTTTTTATCATTCCATTGCCTACCACAGTTTGTATATGAAATTTCATTTACACTCATGTCCATAAATAAAGGATACTTCAGAACCACACAAAAGTTGAAATCTAAAATAAAAATTTCACTTGTAGAATTATCACAAACATCTTGAAGAAGAATATGCAAATTGCAGGAAACCACCAGATGGCGCAGATAGTACGTCACAATGACGAGAGTGTAAGAGAGGGTATATAAAGAATGGTGGTAAAGAAGTAAAATTGTTCACAAGCGCTTTAAAAGCCTTTCAGTGCAATAACCGCATAGTTAGGGCACAAAGGAAGCATTTGGATAATTTTTTATGTGGTAGAATTAATTATAGGACGACTGGAATGTGGACGTACCCAGCTGGAAGTATCCGAGGAACTTGGAATCGCCCAAAGTGTCATCTCCAGGCTTTGGCAAAGATTCCAAGATGATGGTAATGTGAGTAGATGTTACAGCACAGGTCGCCCCCAAGTTACAACGAGGAATGAGGACCGGTATTTAGCAGTTACTGCCAAGAGAAACAGACGGAGCACAGCATCAGACCTGTCTCGTCAGCTCTCTTCAGCTACCGATACGACAGTTTCAAGGCAGACCGTGTACAGACGCTTAGGGCACATTGGTCTAAATGCTCGTAGGCCTGTCAGATGTGTTCCACTTACCACAACTCACTGTCGCCTGCGATTAACCTGGAGTAGAGAGCATGCATTGTGGACACCGCAACAGTGGTCTTATGTGATGTTTTCCGACGAGTCCAGGTTTAGTTTGCAGTCTGATTCTCGCCGGACTTTCATTTGGAGAGCGCCAGGTACCCGTTACAACCAAGAGAACACCATTGAACGACACCGTTACGGTGGTGCAGGATGGCTCGTTTGGGGAGGAATTATTCTTGGTTCCAGAACTGACCTGCATGTTCAGAGTGTAACGATGACAGGCCACATCTATCGGGATGTAATTCTGGAACAACATGTACGTTTGTTTCGGGGCGCCATGGGTGCTGGATTTCTGTTTATGGATGACAACGCCCGTCCTCACCGTGCAAACATTGTAGACGAATGCCTTCAATTGGAGGATATCACCCGTATGGATTGGCCAGCATACTCACCGGACTTGTATCCAATAGAGCATGTGTGGGATATGCTTGGCCGACGAATTGCAGCCCGTCAACCCTCCCAACTGTCAACCGAAACTTCGAGGGCATTGCTTGATGAGTGGTGTAATATTCCCCAAGATCAGATTGATAATTTGATGCTCAGCATGCCTAGGCGTTGTAAGGCCTGTATTGCATCGTCCGGGAGACATACTCCATATTAACCATCATACTAACCATGTTATACTTTTTTTTGTATATAGGTTCTTTTTTGAAATTTGCTCCAGGGAGTAAAAATCGCAATTTTTATTAATTATGCCAAACATATAGCATCTCTTTTGCTCTTTACCTTTTGTTTATTAAATAGACTTTACAAATAAGTCAAATTTGTTTTACTAATGTCTCTTTCTTTTGCCTGAACTTCATTATAATGTAATTTATGGACATGAGTGTAATTCCTTTCATTAGTTTTTGAGTGATTTTGGGACATCCTTTATGATTGATAAAAAATAATTATAATTTTGTATATCTGCTTTCGTAGTTGTAGATTAATAATTAAGTGATATTAGTTTAATAAATGATATATATAGCATAATAATATATAAGTAGATTAATAATCGATTGACAATAAATAATAGATTGATAATTACCTGTAGATAGATGCCTTCATACTGGTTAATTTATTTAATTCGCACCTCATTTATCGCAAGTTTCCATGGTGTATCTAAGGTGGAATGTTTATTTTTCTATTTTCTTTCCTCGTAATGTGGGAAGTTGTGGAATGATTTCAGAAACATACATTAAAGGTTTCATGCGTTTACCCATAATCGAACAAATATTTGTCGATTTTGTCGATAAAAATTTCTGTTTCAAATAATTTGATTAACATTTTTTTTTCATTTTCTAACATAAAATAATGTATACATTTTTTCCCTACATGTCGAGTTTTATAAAATTATTTGAAAGTCTTTAATATTCATTTTTTTCATACAATACAAAATATAATATTTGTATATACAACAGTACAACTATAAAATGTAATCTTTGAGAGGGCAACTAATAGAAAGATGGTGAACCATTTTAAAATCTATAAAGTAAATTAGGTGCTAAAAAATATAATTTATATAGTTTAAATAGTGCATGAGCCTCACTCTTCAAGAACGGTTTATTTGATAAATTTTCATTTGATATTTCTTAATTTTTAACTCAAAACTGAAGAACTATTGCTCCAGTTTTCCCTATAATTCCAGACAATTTGAAAGCAAATTTAGCTTCCCGAAAGATTAACGTGAATATCTTCAGCGATATCTATCTTACATTCGAGAGATGCATTAGCCTTCTACTGGTGAATTCAAATATAGGTGGGTATATAAATGCATTTAGACGAATGCAGGTGTTATTAAGGAAATTTACAAGAATTCTTGGAAGATCAGGCGTATCACACAAACAACAATTACGTACATATGTAAAGTTGAAAGAGTAATTAAAACCATTTCTTGAGACTAATCAGTCAGATGTGCATACTATCAGAATCGCGATATTAAATTGTGCATTTCTCATCTTTAACAAAAAGTAGTGGTAAGAATGAAATTCATGTTAAATGCATATCCTACTCTTATATATCTGTCTTTAAGAAAAACAGTTTAAGTATCTTAAGAGATATTGTATTAAGTATTCTTATTATCATATTAAGTATTTTTAGAGATATTGTATCTTAAAATTTCTTATCAATATGGTTCATTTCTTTCTCTGGCTGTAAAATAACTAATTATTTTTAATGACTATTATTAGCACTGATTTTTATTCCATATGATATTTCCGTATTCCTTAACATTTTATTAGGGACATATTCTTAATTCCTTTGCTTGTCGAAAAATTATCTTTACTATATATTGTTAAACTTATAAAATGTGTTACAAAACAACCATTGCAAATAGTTTTCATATCCATCCAAATACAATAGCCACATTAAAAAAACGGACAATAAAATGTTAACAATACAGCCTTCCTAAACCACACTCAGTCGTGTCGATAACTTGAGCTCTTGGACCATCAAGAGGTGAGGGAGGGGGGCGACAGGGAACAATTTCAATCGACCCCCACCATCTCCTACGTCCGAACTATTCGAAATGGAAAGTAATAAAATTTTTTTCCACCCTTTTCTCTGGCTGTGAATTTATCGGAATTCTTATCCCGCACCGAAACACCCCTGTTTATCTGGACGATATCGGAGGGGTGTTGACCATCCTCCCCACCGAGGAGGGCAGACGAAAATTGTCAGAGGCGCAGACGATCCCTTTAATTATCACGACTGGAAGACAGAGGAGTGAAGCTAACTGAAATGAAGCTAATTGAATGGAAAGGATCCTTGCTGGGAGGGCCTGTTCGAACTGCACCCCCGCCCAAACACCCCCTTGCGTTTAGTCGATAACGAGTTTTTCCGGATTGGAAAAAAGAATAAGGGAGGATAATTTTTTTTTTTATTCTATTCCTATTCTTAAGTATTCGGTAGAGTTAAAATAGATAAAATAATAGATTTATAGATAAATAATATATATTATATTTTTAATAGATAAAATAGTGTTTTTGCGAATATTTAAAGTGATTAAATATAATTTAGTTTGTTGCACATTATATTTATTTACTTATATACTGGTTTATATTTTATATTGTAATTATATTCATAAAAAGATAATTATATCACATAATTACTGCAATATATCACTAATTCTGTCACATATAGAAAATTTAGTTAAATTATTGACACTACTTCTTCATTGCCGCAGCAACCCCATGGTGGGAAAAGGCTATATGAGTACTATAGCCATCGTACTATAGCCATAGTACTGTAGCCATCTGAGCCTACTGGCAGATTTCGAGATAGGAGATGTTATCTTTTTATGGAGTAATGTTGTCAGCTTTGAGCCCAATACTATACAATCATATTAGACCGGGACAAACTGTTTAAGGTGGTTTCCTAACTACTACAAACATGCATGTCACCACTGGGACTCGAAGCCAAAACCCGTGGCGCCGAGAGCTAGACACTGGGCTATTCAGACCCCATACATTTATCTAAATAGAAATTGCCAATTTAATAATAATGATGACGATAATTACAATAAAAACGAGGACCTTATTATTAGAGCGATAGACATTCTAAAACACATTCTTATTTAGGTATTTTTGAGGTATAAAATTTTAGTATAATAATGTATAATTTTAGAGGTATTTCAGAGGTTTTAATATTTATTATGTAATTAATAAATTGATACGTTGATAGTTACTATACTTATTATTTCCGTATTCAATAAAATTTTAATAGAAATAAATTTTAATTAATTTTGTATTTCAAAAAATTATCTTTAAAATCTAATATGTTCTTAAACTTATAAATTTTCTTGCAAAAATAACCATGGAAAATAGTTTTCATACATATCCAAATACAATAGCCGCACTAAAAACGAACAAAAAAACGGTTAGCACTACAGCCTTCCTAAACCACACTGCGTCGCATCGATAACTCAAGCCCTTGGACCATCAAAAAAAAAAAAAAAAAAAAAAAAAAAAAAAAGGGGGGACAGAGAACAATTTCAATCGATCCCCCTCTCCACCGTCCGAGCTATTCGAAATGGAAAGTAATAACAAACATTTTCCACCCTTTTCTCTGGCTGTGAATTTATCGGAATTCTTATCCCGGTCCACAACACCCCTGTTTATCTCGACGATATCGGAGGGGGTTGACCATCCTCCCACCGAGGAGGGCAGACGAAAAATTCTCAGAGGCGCAGACGATCCCTTTAATTATCCCGGCTGAAAGACAGAGAGAGTGAAGCTAACTGAAATGAAGCTAATTGAATAGAAGGGATTCCTTGCTGGGAGAGGCCTGTTCGAACTGCCACCCCGCCCAAACATCCCCCCCTTGCGTTTAGTCGATAACGAGTTTTTCCGAATTGGAAAAGAATAAGGAGGATATTCTCTTTTTTTTATTCTATTCCGATTCTTAAGTATTTGGTAGAGTTATATATAACAGTTTTTGTAATTGATAAAAGGGTGATATGACGAATATTTAAAGTGATTAAGTGCAATTTAGTTTGTTGCACATGGTAGTTATTTATTTACTGATTTATATTTAATACAGAAATCATTTCTTAAAAACTATTATATCACATAACTACTGCAATATATCACTAATTTTTTCCTTAAAATAAAAAAAAAATTATGTTAAAGAATCGACACTTCCGCGCAACAGCCCGTTGGTGGGCCAAAGCCATCTGCCTAGTGGCAGATTTCGAGATAGGAGATTTTATCTTTTTTACGAGGTAGGGTTGTCAGACTTACGCCCTACTGTCTGCAGTCATTTTAGACCAATATTATAAGAATTAGGGCGGATGTATAAATCGGGCGGAAGTATAGTCTGTGCCAGCAAGATGACGAACATTGTTTAAAATTGTTTTGTTAATATTTAAATGTAATATAGCATGCATTCCTTGGTATACCTTCGGTAAGACTGAATTCGCTGTATATCTTTTTTATTCTATTGAAAAATGAATTAAATTTTCTCCATCTGAATCTATTTTAAAACTAATTCATTAGTTCAGTATATATTTTTTAAACTATACATCTTAATATCATAAACAAAACATTTATATTTTCAGTAAAATAAACACCAAATCCTTTAGTCGCCGATTTATTGCCTTCATTGACTTTAATCCATTTATCTGGTTGCTTCGACTATTTATAGCCAAATCAAATATATGAGACACAAATACATAACTTGAATGAAATTGTCCAGCATTTTAAATCAATTCTGAATCTATTTTAAAGCCATTTCATAAGTTCAATATAATTTTTATGCTATTTATTTTATTTAAATAACTAAAACAAATCTTTTACTACTGCTCCCCAAAAGTAAGACTGATTTTCTTTTCAAAAACTCTTGATTTATTCTTCCAAATTTATTTCATCGCCTTCAAAGTAATCCCCTCCGGACACATTGCACTTATGCCAATTTTTCTCCAATCCTCAATTTATGCAAAAATGTCATCGGCAGGGATGTCCTACAAACCGCGTGCCGATTCAGGTTGAATCTCTTCAATCGACACAAAACAGTGTCCCCGGAGTGGTCTTTTGAGTTTAGGGAATAGCCAGAAGTTGCACGGCGTGAATACAGTGACTGTGAAACGATATGGGTTTCATTTTTTGGCGAAACAGTCACAAAGAATCTATGCAATGTGAACTGGCGAATTCCGTGTTTTCGATACCAATCGAGATTTTAATCGTTTGAGGTCCAAAACATCTTTTAAAATGGAATTGACCGATCCTTTTGAAATTCCAACATCATCAGTAAGGTCTCTAATTGTAAATCGACGATTTACAAACACTAAATCTTTAACTTTTTGGACGTGAGCTTCGTCAGTTGAGGTTGATGTCGAGTTGATTCTGTGCCTTCTTTGAACTGTGTATATCACTTCTAACCATTTATTTCCGATATAGTAATGCTCTTCGAATGCCTTCTGCAAACTTTTATACGTTTCCGCAAAAAGAATTTAATGCAAGTTCTTTGCTTAATTAATTCCGACATTTCAAAAATCCCTGGAATCAGATTTAGCGTCTGACAAAGTCAAGCGTAACTCAAACACTAATGAATATTTTGATGTCCAATTTCACACAGATGGCAAGGACAGTGCCAGCAACTTAAAAAAAAAAAAAAACGAAATTTTCTAAGCCCTGGAAACTTTAAATTGAAAATTGGTTTTACTTTTTGACACGTACATTTTAAATTAATTTGAATCTATTTTAAAACTAATTTATTAATTCATTACAGAATTTAATGTTATGCATTTTTAATATCTAAAATAAAACGCTTATAAGTAGATAACTGAAACAAAAACATTTCCATTTTGACGAAAATAAACTTTCAAATCGTTTAGTCTCAGATTTGTCACCTACATCGACTTTAATCAATTTATCTGGTTGTTTCGAATACTTATAGTCAAATCAAATCGGATAGATACAATTACGGGCAAACACAGTAAAAAACTATTTACTCGGTTTCTGCCAGCATGGTGATAAACATTTAATTTGAAATAAATGCCCGCTCGGCTCATTCCCGAATTGTTTCCTTTTGCAAAGGCGGCGGGTATTGTTAGTCTAATTTAATTTCGCTGTATCCAACTCGCGAAGAATGCAATTAATTCGGTCCTTCGCAGTGATAGGCCTCTTTTGGAATCGGTGGAAATATGCGACAAAGAATTCCCCACTTGATTAGTCGTCTTGGCGGGATAGTTTGGGGAAAATGGCATCACATGTTTGTGTTTCGGAATGACATTTGCCGTTGAAGGTTGTTCATTCCGTGAATTACTAATGCATTAGCTTTTTCCCAGTGCTTTTGTATGCGACTGCGCTCTTTTTAATATGTATGCACAAAAACTGATGAGTAGGTGTATTTGTTGCAATATATTTAGCTTCGTAAAAATAAGATGTAAATGAACATTTCTTTCTTCTGCCTATATTATTTGTTTTCAAACTGCTACAGATCTTCCCTTCTAGTAACAAAATAATTAGCTATTTATTAAATACACGTAGCAGCATGTCGAGAAACGTTAAAGATGGGATTTGGGGAGATTGACCAATAATACGTGTAAAACCAATCATGGCGTTTAGTAAAAGGTCATCATTGGTTTTACTCGTGCACAATTGTTGTGGCAAAATTTTGACATCCTGTAGTACAATATACATGGTATATAATAGTTGCGGTGGGTCTGCTACACATCTTCCATTCTAGTAGTCAAAATTAACAACTTATAAAATACACGAATTTCAGCATGTCGAAAAATTTCAAGATATGTTTTAAGAAGAGGGGTATGTTGTTGTTTCTTATCCCACTTGACTGGCCAAGCCCACGAGCCCATACGTGCTCATGATTGAAGGGGAAGGAAGCAGCTTCTGTTGTGATGGAGCACCCTGTAGGTAGAAGTCTGACTTTGACTCCGTGACGCTCTTACAGTCATAGGAGACCGGGACCTACGGCTTAAAGTGAATTCCGAACCACTACAAACATCCATGGCACCGCCGGGTATGTGACCCCAAAAGGTCATTATTGGATTTATTGGTACAAAATCGTTGTGGCAAACTTTTGGCATAGTACGATCCGCGTGATCTGTACAAGTTGGTGTGGGCCTGATACATATATGCCTTTCTAGCAGTAAAAATTAACTATTTATAAATTACACGAAATAGCAGCATGTCGAGAAACTTTCAACATACGGTGCTGAAGCAGTTGATATGGGACTTCCAATTCATGTTTCTTCAGCATTATCCATGTTAATTCATATTAATTCATATTACTCATGTTAATTCCTATTATATCATATTATTCATGTTAATTCATATTATTCATATTCATGTTGCTTCATATTAATTCATATCATTCATGTTAATTCAAATTAATTCATACTATCCATGCTAATTTATGATTTAAAACCATGAATTTTGTTCTACAGGTTATTTTGTAATTTGTACTTGAACCTAATACAGAAAAATATTTAAAAATATTCATATATGCATGCCAACATGCATTTTTCAAAACTGTGTACTGTAAAACATCTAATCTAATAATATACTCCGTCGTCTTTTCTCTGCATATTTGTTTTATTCATTCCAATGCACGACCGTATGTGATTGGGGCCCACACCTGCAATCAACTTGCTCTATCCTAGAATTTTTGTGTGGAAAACAGGACCTTTGGGATGTAATGCACACTACTAGAATTCCAAATCATTCTAGAGGGTGTTCGAACTGACCGGTGGGCAGTCCGGTTCTGTGGAGCCTGTGGAAGGGTCCGGACGTATTCGTCAAGCTGGTCACACGACCCAAATCCCCTAGGTGCTTTCTTTCCGCTATTCCAGGGAGAGTTTTCACAAGTATTCCATTACTTTTCTGGACATTCGATTTACTTTGAGACACGAATGGATGAATGGAGTGCTATTTTTTGTGGATTATTTTGGACATTTATCGAAAAATAAGCAAGTTAGTACCCTGAGTGGTTGAAGCGTTTTTGAGAATTGATGAATGTGATATAGTTTTTACACGTTGGCCTTTGGTTTTTCCCTCTGTTAATTATTTTTCAATGATACTTTAATGGTCAAAGATGTGTAATTTTGGTAAATAATTTCAAACAGCAAATTGGAGGATAAGCGAGTTAATATTGGGATGGCATGACAGAAATTAACGCAATTGTTTTTGTCCCAGTATGATGAGAGAAAAGTTATTTCGCTGAAGCCTTTTGAGAATTGATAAATAAGTGGAGTTAAAAAGTTACCCTTTGGTTTACCACTGTTAATTGAGACAAAAATGGAAGAATGGAAGTGTTATTTCTATTTAGTGTTTTGACATTTATCGAAAAATAAGCAAGTTAGTACCGTGAGTGGTTGAAGCCTTTTTGAAAATCGATAAATGTGATATAGTTAAAAAGTTACCCTTTGGCTTTTTTTCTGTTAATTGAGACACTAATGGATGAATGGATTTTGGACATTTATCGAAAAATAAGCAAGTTAATACCATGAATGTTTGAATTGAAGCTTCTGTTAGTGTCCAAATCTGATGATAGAAACGTGCTCTTAAATGTGAAATAGTTAAAAAGTGATATAGTTAAAAAGTTACTATTTGGTTTTTCTCTGTAAATTACTTTTTGAAAGATACGTTTAGCTTAGGACAAATATTGGTAAATAATTTCAAATAGCACATTGGAGGATAAGTGAGCTAATATTGGGATGGTATGAAAGAAAATAAAACTTTTTTTTTTTATTTTAAGATATTTTTGTGGATTATTTTGGACATTTATCACAAAATAAGCAACTTGATACCACGAGTGGTTGAACTGAAGTTTTTGTTGGTGTCACAATATGGTGACAAAAATGCTTTCGCCGAAGCCTTTCTGAGAATTGATAAATGTGAGAGTTAAAAAGGTACCCTTTGGTTTTTGCTCTGTTAATGAGACAAGAATGGATGAATGGAGTGTTATTTTTGTGGATAATGCCTTTCATGAAGCTTTCTTGGAGGACTTTTTTTTTTAACTTGAAATAAATTATATTTCAAGATTCAATGCTTGAAAGAAAAAAAATGGTTATTAGGTTTTGAACTAAGTGAGAGATATTAGACCTAAACAGCGAGGTCAAAATAAGCAGTTTTAAGTTTATTGGGAGCAGATAAATAAACAGGAAGGAGCGTCATTTTAAATGAGGGAAGAGGTAACTAACCCACAGGTTTAACAGTTGAAACGTCAAAATTAATCAGTTAACAGTTAAAACAATGAAATAATAATGAGTGTTTTAAAAATTTATTTTTATATAAAGTATATTTAGAATTGGTTTACGTGTCAAGACGTGTTGTTTTCGAGTAAGGGTCACTTTGACCAAATTTATTCATCATTCTAATAGTAGAGATGTACAAGATTCATCATTACCCAACTAGCGCCACAGGAGGCTAATTATACTACGCACACACACACATTGCAGTATCTTAATTATGAACAAACACGAAGAATTGCATCTGGATGGTTGGTATCCACCATCTCTAGTCCAATTGCAAGATATTCCAGATTTATCATGCATATCGCAGGTATAGAAACGAAATTGCCTCATTAATATCTCATGTTGAGATTCGAACCTGCTATGCAACAAATATGCTGTCAACCTTCCCACTCAAATACTGCAACTGAAGAGTACATAAGAAGCCCTTTTCATATAATCCAACACATTCCAAGAATTGGTGCCGAAAATGAATGAAGGTTGGTAGTGTTTTACTGGGAAAAGAAACATAGATAAAAAAATAAAGAAAGAATCCAGCTATGAATTAAGCCTCGAGCATTCCATTTATTAGTGGAGACGATTAGTTTACTTTGGTGCTGGAATGAAGCATGTGCTGGTATTGGATCGATATGGCTAAGAATATTGGCTTGATTCTTGGATTTTGGGAATTGAGTGAACGTGTTGGATTAGTGGGGAAGGGCCAACTAATCATTGGCTTCTTTTTCTGTGCTGTAATGGTGTTAAGGGCTCAGAATTAGAGTATGTGTAGTTCTGGACTAAGGTAATTTTTTTTAACATGAAAAGAAATGTTTATATATATATATATATATATATATATATTTGTGTGTGTGTGTGTGTGTGTGTGTGTGTGTGTGTGTGTGTGTGTGTGTGTGTGTGTGTGTATGCGTGTATGAGTATGTATATATAGTTCTGACGTAATGATGGGTTTGGCGCTGTGTTCGCCAGGCACGGAGATCTGTTGGATTTTAGACCTTGCCCTGAGAAGATGTTTCTCGCTTATCGATATAGAAGAAGTAAGAAAGGGGAACATTCCGCTAAACATTTATAGCCTCGAAATCAAATTTGATTGATTAATTTATGGAAGCTATACATATTAGATATTTAAAATAATATATGTAAACAAACACGTGGAGAGGTGATGCATATGCTGGAGCTGGA
Source organism: Caerostris extrusa (assembly GCA_021605095.1). Classification (NCBI taxonomy): domain Eukaryota; kingdom Metazoa; phylum Arthropoda; class Arachnida; order Araneae; family Araneidae; genus Caerostris; species Caerostris extrusa. The sequence goes on along the minus strand of BPLR01015954.1, from coordinate 146,796 downwards.
GCTTGCTTGAAAATTTAATAGAATAAAAACAAATTTTTGAACTAGAGTAATGTTAAGAATTAAATTGTTTCTTTCTTCAAGAATAAAATATGAGTTTGAATGTGTTATCTGTGAGTGTTTTGTTGGACAAAATGAGAAAGTAATAATGACTTTGAATTATTTTGGAAATAAACATCAAACAACAATATTTATTTATCTATCTATATATATATATATATATAAAATTTGTTTCTGCCTGTATATCTGTTATATTATCTATTTCACTTTCTTCAACGGCGCAAGAGTCCCGCAGTGGGCCAAGGCCGTCTGCCTACTGGCAGATTCCGTAAAAATGGGATTTTTTCTTACTGAGTCGGGATGTCAGCCTTACATCCAACGCTATACAGTCATATTAGATCCTACTGTTAAAATGGCTATGGTCTTATGATTAAAAGTGTAGTCAAAACCACTACAAACATCCAGGTACGGCCGAAATAGTACCCAAAACCTGTAAACACCAAGCGGTAGGCACTCGGCCATCAAACAAGTATATCTTAATGTACTATGCAGCTACTGCAGCTAGTTAAGAATTTTTTTTATTAATTTTTAATTTAAAATTCTTTCGCGAAAATTTTATACTTCTACATATATATATAGGTATAGGATGCATTCAGTTTTCCTGGAAACAAGTAATATAAAAAATTGAAAAGTCAATTCCTACTTTTTTTCACTATATTGCAGAAAGTCCTTTATAAATAATTTTCATTCATTTTTTTAAAGTTTAGCTGGTGCCCTCTATTGGGAGATATACGCAACTTAAATCTAAAAAAAAAACTAAAATTAATTAATTAAATTTTCTGAATTAATATTTGAAAAACTGTATTAACATCAAGTGTCATCCACTACAAGTTAAAAATACATTTGAACTTGAATGGATGAATTAAAAGTTTTTATGAACGATTGAAAATTTGAACAAGATATATATAGGAGATTGTGAGCTAATAGAAGGAATTGAAAAATATGCTATAAATCATTTACCATCATACATAGTTTATATCGTTGTTATTTGACAGTAACTAAACTAATAACCAAGCGGATTTTAAGTACGGGAGTTGATTAATCTGTTCTAGCGCCGTATGTGAACTTGGATGGGTATAATAAAGCAATAGACTCTAAAATCCTTCATAAAGGTGGAAATTGCTGTGCAATCCATCACTAGAAGCCGTTCCTGGTGATTTTCGCTTGAATTGTGATGTATCCAAGAAGTCAACCTCTGTTCGAGCAATGAACTCATAATCAGTTAGCTTCTTGTATGATGAATCTGACTCTGATTCAACATGTTGTGATGATCAGAACCTTTGCTTTATGAATCATTTCACTCTTAGCACATTTGGACTTTAAATAATCTCCCTCTTATCATTATTGCATTATTTGTCATCTCATTTCTTAGTATTTTTTCATTAAGTGCCATCTCGTCTCTGAGTATTCTTGTATTATCATCTCATCCTTTTAGTATTTTTACATTAAGTCCCATCTCGTCTCTGAGTATTCTTGTATTATCATCTCATCCTTTAGTATTTTTACATTAAGTCCCATCTCGTCTCTGAGTATTCTTGTATTATCATCTCATCCTTTAGTAGTTTTACATGAAGTGTCATCTCAACTCCAGGAATTCTTGTATTAGATATTATCTAACTCTCAACATTCTTGCATTATGAATCACAAGTAGCATTCGCGCATTATGAGACATTTGATCCTTAACATTCGTTTATTATGAATCATTTCTCTATTAGCATTATTGCATCATTGAATCATTTCAATCTTAGCATTCGAGCATTTTGAATCATTTCATTCTTGCATTCGAGCAGTATGAATCACTTCACTCTTAATATTCTTGCATTAGGAATTATTTTACTCCTAGTATTATCAAATCATTTCACTCTTAGCATTCTTTCATTATCAATCCTTTCATTCTTAGCTTTCTTTGCTCAATCATTCCTCTTAGCATGCATAATGAATCATTTTTCTTAGCCTTCTTGCATTATAAATAGTTCACTCTTAGCATTCTTTCATTATCAATCCTTTCATTCTTAGCTTTCTTTGCTCAATTATTCATCTTAGCATACATAATGAATCATTTTTCTTAGCCTTCTTGCATTATAAATAATTCCCTCTTAGCATTCTTTCATTATCAATCCTTTCATTCTTAGCTTTCTTTGCTCAATCATTCATCTTAGGATTCATAATGAATCATTTTTCTTAGCCTTTTGCATTATAAATAATTCACTCTTAGCATTCTTTAATCAATCATTTCTCTAAGCGTTCATAATTAATCATTCCTCTTAGTATTCATATTGAATCATTTCTCTTAACATTCTTGCATTATGAAATCATTTCACTCTTGCATTCTTTCATGAATCATTTCAATCTTAGGATTCTTTAATGAATCATTTCTCTTGGCATTCTTTCTTTATGAATCATTTCTATCTTAGCATGCTTGAATTATGTAATCATATTCTCAGCACTTTTGTATCAAACAACAACATAGTTTGCAGAAAAAAACAAAGCTTTTGAAATAAAATTATTTGTAAAAAGAGAAAAACTCTCCAGTTTTCCCCAATTAAATGTAATGGATATTTTTATACATTTATAAATAGGTTCACTATTACCATTTATAATTTTTTTTTTTTTGCAATATTCAATTCAATTTTCCACATTCAAGTAAAGCAGACGAATGACACGTCAATGCTAATCTAATTTCGTTTGCATATAAATTCATGCAACTCCATACAACCTACAAAAGAATGAAAAACAATTTTTAAAACCTAAATTCTCAAATAAAATCCTCTGAGTTGTTTTAGAGTTTTCTAATTTAATGTGGATTCAAAACTGGAAGTGGAATTAACTATGCAGATGAAGGCATTTCCGTTTATACTTTGAAGTGAAGTTTTCTCTCCCGCATTAAAATATATAAAAAGTTGTTAGACTTCATTAGTCTTAATTGAATGTAAATTAAAACCGAAGAGGTCCCTGCCTTTCATAATGAGAATAATGATTCGTGTGTACCGTGCGGAAGTATGCATGCATATATTATGCGAGAGTGCTGGAATTAGAACTAATGATTAAGAAAAGTTTTTGGAGGCTTATTTTTAAAGTAAGTAATTTTCAATCACATCAACTTCAGAAGATGATCCGTTTTGAGCTGTGAAATTAGTGTAATTCTGTTTATTGTTTTTTTTTTATGAGCTTTACATCTATAAATTATGAACTGTACATCTAGTTAACAAATAATTAAATAAAAAATGTTATCAAGGTGTAGTTAGTTTCATTAAAATATAGTCATTTGTTAATATGAGGAAATTATTCGTTTGTTCTACCTGGCTTATTCAAAATAAATGAAGAGATCAAATGTATGAATATAGTTAGAATTCATATAGGAATAATATTTTCGTACAGCTTTTGAATGGGCGAGTTATCTTTAAATGTAATAAATTAAGATAGTTTACCAACAAATTTTGCAAATTTTTTATTTCTGCACAAATTACTAAAACAAGAGCTAAGACAATAAAAGTGTATTCAAAAATTTTGATTTACATATATCTGCTTTGCAAAATCATTGCATTCAAGCGGGAAAAAATTATATACTTCATGTCTTTGGTTATATATGAAAACTACTTATCGTCTGTTGCAGTTAGCAGCGTTTTACATAAATTGCATATCGGCGAGTTCAAACGGCGAGTGTAGCGGTGTATTTTTTTTCATGATTTTATTCTTCATTTTGAAACACACAATTAAAAAAAACTTTTTATTGTATATTATTTAAAATAATTAGAAAAAAAACATATTTATTTAAAAAATTATTAAAAAAAAGATGCAAAAAAAAAACGAGGACACTAGGACTAGACTAGGACGTACAGTTTAACGTGAATTTCAAACTACTCACAAACATCCATGGAATGGGCCAGGATTCGTTCCTAAACTTAGCGTGTGCTACCAAAGTCCAGAGCACTAACCAATTAGTTATCACCCTCTCCACCTCCAAAATAAAAAGGGAGAAATGAGTCAATTCATAATAAATTCCAAAAGTTAAAGTTGTTTAATGATGAGGCCGATGCTTTCATGCGTAAAAACAATTGTTTTGAAAGATATAGGTTTGTTTGGTTTAGGTTTATTTGTTCCAAAATTACAGTGATAGAATGCATTTATAGAGCCGCTGGCTTGTGGTTCATCTTGGATAATTATAAATATACACATCTCTGTCAAACTAATAGAAACAATCTCAGATCGAAGTACTAGATATTCTAAATTCACAGCTTATTGTAAAAGGATAAATAAACTACTGTTATGTCACTAACGATCAAGTATTTCTTTTATAATCTATAAAAATCCTTATGGTCATATAGCGTGTTCTAAGAAAGTATATAAGAAAAGATAAACAATAAAAATAGATTTTCAGGAGAATTTCAATGCTCATTAGCTTTTTACAGAAATGGTAATCATTATGTTAAAAAATTCATTACATATATTTCTGATGCAATTTTCACCAAATAAAAACATCAAAAACTATTGCAACATTTAGATTTAATAAAAAATTGGAGAGGTACACGACGTACAAATTCCAATTAATTAAAGGAATCACAGTACCAAATGTTTTGGAAGATGGTATGATCAATGAAAAATATGATATATCCATATAATAAAAGCATTAAAAAATCAAGCATTACATATTTGCACTGATTATTAGAAAACATATGTAGTTGTCTAAATAAGTTCAAAAACAGATGTGCATTTCTTGTTTCACTTCTAATATCCATTGTTACGTACAGCAACCAATAAGATAAATTAGTATTGTACATCATTTAAATAATTATGTTTCTTGTTTTTGTTGTTCTATTACTTTTTCGAGAAAGTAATTAAAGTCCAACAACAAATTTAATTACAAAAATATATTTACGAACATATAAAAAACAATTTCTTTCAAAATCTCCACTAATTCATTAGACAAAACACAGTCAATTATTGTGAGTTACTACATTCAATATATTTACTATAACTATTATAATTACTACAATTTCTTACCGTAATGAAATAATTACAATAATTACTTACTATAATTGCTGTTACTATAATTACTGCTACTTACTTTTTATCAAAACTTTTCAATGCTACGTAACCAACTGAAAGATCCTATTTATAAGGAAAGAAAAATATTTTTTTATATACACGTACTAATTTTTTGCGTTTATTTAAAAATTTATAATGCTTATTGCTAAAAGAATATATATACTTTTAAATTTATTATATTGAAAAAAAGACTCTATATATTTTTTCAATTTGTTTAAATGACACTTTTTTGTCACAAATCAATGAATATAATTAAAAAATACGATGTCATTAACATCATTTTGTCATTGCTGAAATTCAATAAATATAACATTAGGTCAAACTATGAAAATTCCGATAAGAATTTCCTTAAGACGATACCAATTTTAACACAAATTTTATTTTTTATTGACCTTGAAGAAGTTTAAATATGTAAGTAATTCATTCAAAAAATCATCATTTTAAATTTAAAAATTTATTAATTTTTATTTATAAATAAAAACATTTTAAATATATATAAAAATTAAGAGCATATAAATAATATTTTTCAAATATATGTAAAAAGATATATAAACATTTCACACCAGTAAGTTGAAAAGAGACAAAGAGTAACTTTTCTAATATATATATAAATATAAATAATTTCATTGGTTTAGAATTCCAGCAATTAAAATATTTAGTTGTAAGATAATTTATAAATTTTAATAAGTTTAGTTTTAAGATAACTTGTAAATTATCAGAATTTACAGGACTGATATCGTATTCACCCTTTGAAAATTTTTAAAAGAAAGCATTTCTCAAATTTGTGCAGCATTATCCGCATTGCTTAAACGAGGCTTAAGACTAAAACAACATAACTGTATATAAAAAGAAAAACATTTGAATACTATTCAAAATTATATAAATAAAGATATATTAATATTTCACACCACAATGATGACTAGCACCATCGAGTATTATTCTAATATATATATATATATATATATATATATATATATATACACTATCTGGAAGAAAGTGACGGGACACCCCTCGAAAAGTAGAAAAGTCGACAATACAGCTGACACATGCACAATAATAGGTATCACGTGTCAGCCATATCCTATAAATACTCTGTGGAGTCGACTAGAGTTGTTTTTTGTCAAGATGCCGCCACGGGAAGAGTTGTCTGAGTTCGAGAAAGGTGTGTTGGTTGGATTGCATCTTGCCAAGGTGTCAATTAGGAGATATCCCGTCTCCGTAACTGCTCAAAATCAACTGTAGCACTGTCTTGTGTCGCTACAAGACTGAGGGACACTGCCAGAACAAACCCCGAAGTGGACGACCAACAGTTCTCACCAGCAAGGACCGGCGGGTGCTCAGCTGGGAGATTCGAAGTAATCGTCAAACATCCATGGATAACATCGCTAATGAGTTTAGACAACCCACAGGTGTGGCCGTTTCGACCAAGACTCTTCGTATCGAGGCCCATAAGTTAGGTTACACTGGACGTTCGGCGGCCCATAAGCCTTTGATTACGAAAACCAACAAGGAAGCGCTCCTTCGATGGGCCAAAGACCACCGTACTTGGACTCTGGATGACTGGAAACGCGTCCTTTGGGTGACGAGTCACGATTTACCCTTTTCCGTTCCGATGGACGTGTTTGGGTATGGCGTTTACCAGGAGAACGCCTTTTGTCCGAGTGTGTCGTCACAACTGTAAAGTTTGGTGGAGGAGGATTGATGGTATGGGCCTGTTTCTCCTGGTATGGGGCTGGCCCACTGGTGAAGGTTGATGGTACGATGAATGCCGATAGATACTGTGATATTCTCGACAAACATGTCCTTCCTACCTTGTGGGCAACGTACGGTATGGATGATTGCTGGTATCAAGACGACAACGCAACATGCCATGTTGCAAGGAGGACTCTTGATTGGTATGTGAACAACAACTTTAAACGCATGGAGTGGCCGGCGCAGAGCCCAGATCTTAACCCAATTGAACATCTCTGGGACGAATTGGACCGTCGGTTGAGGGCCTGCACCCCACTCCCCAAAAGCAAGCCTGAACTATGGAACTTCCTGTTAAACATTTGGAAGGAAATTCCTCTTGCCACTATGGCTAATTTAGTGGAAAGTACGCTCAGAAGGGTTGCAGCTGTGATCGCAGCCAAAGGAGGCCCTACCTCCTATTAATTTTAATAAATATGGGTTTATGTCGTTATAGTGTCGTGTCCCGTCACTTTCTTCCACATAGTATATATATATATATATATATATATATATATATATATATATATATATATATATATATATATATATATATATATATATATATATATTCATTAATTTAAATTCCAGCAGTTGTAAAATTTAGTTGTAAGCTAACTTGTAATGGACTGACATCGTATTCGTCCCTATTGGAGATTTGATACAAAATTATTTTTAAAGTTGTTAAGTATTATCACGGCTGATGAAAAGGATGCCTAAACCTAAACCCATATGTATGCATATAAAAAAAAAAAAGCATTTGAATATTGTTCTTTCAAAATTATATAAAATATATAAATATTTCACACCATAATGTTGACAAGTGGTATCGAGTAATCATCTAATGTATAAAAATGTTTTCATTCGATTAGAAATCCAATAATTGAAAAATTTGTTTGTAAGATAAATTATTAAGTTTAATAAGTTTATTTGTAGGATAATTTGTAAATTATGAGAATGTACAGGGCAGATATCATAGTAATGCGTGTTGGCGATTTGACTCGAAAGCCCGTCTCAAAGTTCATTCGAAGTTCAATGCGCTATCACAGCTGATGAAAATGATGCTTGAACCTAAAGCAGTATGAATGTATATAAAAATGAAAAACATTTCAATACTGTTCTTCCAAAAATATTTAAAAAGATTTATTAAAATTTCACACTAGAAAGATGACTAATGGTATCAAGCAATCCTTTAATACATATAAACATTTTCATTCGATTAGTATCCTAGTGATTGAAAAATTTATTTATATGATAACTTTTAAATTTTTGATATATTTAAATTATAAGATAATTAAAATTTTCACACCTGAACGTTAACAAGCGTTATCGAGCAGATGTCTACTGGGTATATATAAATATTTCCATTGGTTTAGTATTCCAGCAATTGAAAAAATTTAGTAAGAAACTAAATACAAAGTTATTTATTGCAAGTTTCCATCCCGTATTCATGTAACTTGACCATGACGCCAATTCCAGTTTGCAAAAATAAACCATAGTATTCTTCAACTTTAAAATGATATTTGGGTCTAATGAAACTAATCTAAGTAAAAAAAAAGAACATTCTTCCAATTATAACGAAACGGGTAACGGTCCAAAGTTTTCCTGTAACCTGACCATGACATAAATTTTGGTTTATAAAAATAAACCATACTATCCTGAAATTGAGATCTGTATCTAATAGAACTAATATTAGAAGAAAAAAGCCAGCATTCAATCAATTATAACAAAACTGGTAATTGTCCAAAAGATTCTTTCAAAAAAAAAAAAAAAAAGAATCGACACAGATAACCATTCTATGTCTTACGCCTTGAATTTATTTCTTTGTACAGCAAACCAATAAGGAAGATGGACATTGAAAATAATTTATATACGTATTTTCATTGTTTTGTTTAGTTTTCCCAACTGAATTCCATCGAATTCCAGAGAACAAGATGGACGCGAAGCAGTAATTGTTATCCAGGTACTGCTTGGAACAGTTAGATAAAGTTTTCTTCTTCTAACAGTTTTCTTTATGGTCGCCATTTCTTTCGATTGCAGTTGAAAAACTTTCCAGATAAATATACAAAGATACCGATATATATATATATAAATAAAGCAGAAAGAAAAAAAAAAATAATAAAAGTTTTTCTTTTTTTTTTGTTCTTTTTTTTTCTTTACTGTGTGATGTAACAGTTCCAGAGGAAAAGTAAAAGTCCAGTTTTGAGATAGCTCCTGTTACTAACCCAACGCGATAAGATCCTAAATTGAAAAATGTATTTGAGGAAAGTAACCATAAGACCACAGAAGTTTTCTTGTGTCCTTTTTTTTAGTTTTTTTTATCTTTTATTTTCATTTTATTTTACTTTCTCCGCTTCATGGGTGGGTTGGTGCTCATGCTATTTGGTCTGCGCCATTTTTTTCTGGGTTTTTTTAGTTTGTTTTTGTGATTGTGTTTTGACGGGAGTTATCTTGGCTTCCTTGACTTCCATCAGAACGTAAGATTCGAGTCCATAAAAATACCTTTTCCAGAACTTCTATTCTTTCAATTGTTGGAGATTAAGAGTTTGGGGTCTTCAATTCCAAAAACTGGAATCCGAGTTGTTTATTTGAAAAATGGCTTGTGTAATTTCTCTCTGGGGATATCGTTTTGCTTCAATCCATTTTTAGGGATTTTGTTTTATACATATATCGATTAAATCTATGTGATCCAATACAATGCCTAACTTCATATCAATATTATATCGCAAATGAATACCATTTCGGTTAAGAATGACATTCAATGAATGTCAATGAAAGCCATTTCCTGTTAATATTGGCAATAAATGAATGCCAATGAATACCATTTCAGTTAATATTGGCAACAAATGAATGTCAATGAATGCCATTTCTGTTATTGGCAATAAATAAAACCAATTAATGCCATTTCAGTTAAAATTGGCAATAAATGAATGTCAATTAATACCTATTCATTTAAAAATGGCATTCAATGAATGTCATTTCAGTTAAGATTGGCAATGAATGACAATGAACCCCATTTCAGTTAAGATTGGCATTCAATAAATGTCATTTCATTAAATATTGGTATTCAATGAATGCCATTTCAATTAGGATTGTCATTAAATGAATGCCCATGAATGGAATTTCAGTTAAGAATGTCATTCAATGCATGGTAATGAATGCGTTTCAGTTAAGATTGGCATTCAATGAATGCCATTTCAGTTAAGAACAGTTATGATTGATATTAACCAAATACCATTGAATGCCATTTCAGTTAAGAACAGTTAAGATTGATATTAACCAACTACCATTGAATGCCATTTCAGTTAAGATTGTCATTAAATGAATGCCATTAATTTGTTAAAATTGTACACTGTTCCAATTTTTGCCACTGAAAATAAATGTGAAGGAATTTGTCGTCTCAGTATGAATCCTTAATTTCCGTCTTCATTGGCGTAACAGCCCCATGGTGGTCCACGGCCGTCTGCCTACTGGCAGATTTCGACACATGAGATGTGTTTTTCTTTTTACGAAGTATGATTGCCAGAATAAGCCCAATGTTCTGCAGTCATATTAGACCGGGAACTACGGTTTAAAGTGAATTCTGAAACACTACAAATATTCATGGCACAGCCGGGTCTCCAATCTGATACCTGTGGCATCAAGCGCCTGTTACTAGGTCATCAGGCATCATTTTTAATATTATATTCATTAATAACTTAAAGAAATAGTATCATGTCTTGTTTGTAGGAATTTTATAAATGTCAAAATTGAAGGTTATTATTATTTATTATCATTTAAAATACATAAAAATAAAATTATTCTTTATAATTCCGAGCAGATCACGATTTCACATTTGAAATATTTTATAAACAAAATTATGAAAGATGTTAAAAAGTGTTTCCAATTTTTCCTGATTCCATTGAAACAAAATTTATCTCGGCAAAAGGTATCAAATTTATCTAAAAGAGGAAATGTTTTATTAATAAAATACAAAATATTTGTGAAAAGATGTTTGTGTTTCCACAAATCAAATTTATGCCAGGGCTTATAATAAGCTCTATATGTTTTCAAATAAAGACATTAAAAAAGTAAAGTTTTATTATTAAAATATTTAATACCTATTTTTATTATATATTTACTAAAGCAAAGTTATTGTTTAAAAAAAAATTACTTCATTGGCCCACATAACATTCATCTATAGGACTTTTAAAAGAATTAACTTTTCAAATTAACATTAACATCAAAATTTAAGTTCACATATTGGCTCGTCGGAAATATAAAATAGTAAGAAATGATTTATAAATAAATTAATTTAAAATAATAATGTCAAACTACTCTAGAAATAACAATTTAAAAAAAAATAATCACTGACATAGCTGAGCGTTCTTAAATCAAATTTCTTCATAAACAGTTATAGATTTTGAAAATTAATAGATTTTGTTGTACATTTGAGTGAATTGTACCGCATTGGTGCGCAACACTGACAGCTACCTCAGGACACCGAAGAGAGATCATTGCCTTCCTTGAGGATTTCTAAGGGTAGCTATCACTCATATGCGTGTCATGCGGAAGAAAACCTGGAAAATATCTATCTGGTATCTTGTCTGTACGGCAAAAAAAAAAAAATACATTTTTTAACCGCCATTGAGTCTACTCACTTTTTGAAAGCAATGACAGCAACCAACGTCACTAGCGGATATGAAAATTAATTTCTTGAACATTAACTGTTTACATTTCTCTTTTTTTTTTTTGTATGTAATATAGGTAGGTCTCATGTTCAACTTTTATATCTCACAAACAACATACCGAGAGGTCATGAGAGGAAGATAAGGCTTTACGGGAAGAAATTCAGGGGGAAAGTTTTCACGTGTGTCATATGGGAGGAAAACCGGTAAACTCCCATCTAGTAGTTTCACTATATATACTAAATGCTTTATATACCTTTTCACAATCGCCATAGAGTTTCCCCATATGGGAAAACAGGGACTACAACAATGGCATTAGCGAAGTCTTATCTTAGGTCTTCTACACGTTGATATAAGAGTTGTCATTGGGCCACGAGTGAAGCATTACATTATTAGATATTGCTTGAATGGGTGTCCTTGGTAACGCTGAACATATTACTAATTTGGCAAATATGGGATTAATCATCTAGACAAGAGTATCCTTGATTGTATAAAAGTTTCGGGTATGAGAAAATGTATTTTATTTATAATTATTATTTCAATCAACAAAAGAAATTAAAGAGAATATCAATAATTTAAGTAGAGTTATCCCTCTAGGGGCATTATTCGGCATACACATGTACTCAAATTACTCCAATCAATTAATTTTTGAAACAATTTTAACCCTCATCACCCGATGGTGCAATTAACCATTACTGGAGTCACTGAAATTAAGACGTACTCAAGACGCTAATGAAATTACAGAATTTCTTCGCTTCTCCTTCGTTCATAAAAGAAAGCTAATCTTCAAAGCAAACAGACCTAGGATTTTTTTTTTTGTCTTCTCATGTTTATGTAAGATCTCAAAACCGCTGGCGAAAAGAAAATTTGCAAGGTTAATTTCCGTTCATACTTATATTATTGCTCTCCAAAGAAAGAAGAATTAAAAAAAGAAAAGAAAAGGAAAGGAAAAAAAAACTTATTTTAACCTGTCTTTTTAAATGAAGGGTAAATGTTGATCTAATATGTCTTAAGATTTTTAAGATTAATTTTAAGCGGCAATTCTTTCTTTGTCAGAAATAAAGGTCAAATTCTTAAGGTTAAGGTTTTCTAAATTCTCAGAATTAAGAATTTAGAATTGAATGATTTGCAAAATAATCACGTCCAAAAGATTAGAGAGCTCCTTTAGTTTTTACTAAGCAAATAATGAAGTTGATTTAATTGGTTTTAATAATAGGATTGACTTAGGATAATTATCAACATAGATGTGATTTGCTTTTAAATTTAAATTACAAATTACGTGTTTTTTGTTCTTTAAATCAAATAGTTTGCATAATCAAATAATTTAAATGATTCAAAATACTTTGATCTCTTTTTAAGATTATAATCAAAAATTATTTTTGTTCTGTATAGTTTTCAATTCAGTTTTAAATAAAATATAAGATTTCTACTAAAATATTTTCTTATAAACTTTTGGATTTTAATTCAATTTCATTAACATTTCTCAAATTTTTATGATGTTTAAGAAAAGCTTTTCGATTATAGAATTTAAAATTAATATTTGTTTAGTTTTTAAAGTAAACTGATATGAATGTTAAATTAAATAGAGAAAGCTAAATGTTAAAAGAATGATAACATAATTCAATTTTATAGCTTTCAATTTATTATTATACGTTTTATTGGGAATATTAAACTAGTAAATATACCTGTAAAATTTTGTCTTCTGTGATTTCATTAATTTAGATTTTTATTTACATAAATCGCAAGCATATGCAATTTTAATGTTCCATAATTATTTTGGATTTTAACTATAAAATCAAAAGAACACTAAATATTATATTAAATATTTACATTTATGAATACAGTTTGAAGCTATTAAATATAAATGTATTCCAGTTAAATAATTTTAATGATTATTTATTACATAATCATAAAAATTATTCATATAAAATAGCAAATATATTTGTAAAATTTAGTCTTTAATGATTTCATATATAGTTTTAATGTTAAATTACTTTTTTTTATTTCAACTATAAAATCTTGAGAACACTAAATATTATATTAACTATTGCATGTAAGAATACAGTTTGAAATTATTAAATATAAATTTATTCCAGTTAAATAACTTTAATAAGCATTTATTACATAATTATTAAAATTATTCATAAAAACTAGCAAATATATTTGTAAATTTTCTTTTTAGTGATTTCAATAGGGGAGGTTCTGATTACTACTCTTTCCAACCCAATTTGCTACAGTTGTAAGCTACTACACCTATAACCTATTATACTGTATACTGTGTACCACTACTACATTGCACCACCTACCACCTACTACACTGTATCTCTTGTGTATCACTACTATAATGTATCATACTACACCTATAACCTATTATACTGTATAATATACTCTGCACCATTACTATACTGCACCACCTACCCCCTACTATACTGTATCTCTTGTGTAACACTACTATAATGTATCATACTACCTGCTATAAAGTTTATACTGTATATCACTATTATACTCTACCACCTACCGCCTACCACCTACTATACTGTATATGTGTATCACTAATATAGTGTACCACCTACTATACTGTGTATCATTACTATATATCACCTACTATACTGTATCTACTGTATGTCACTACTATACTGTAAACTCTACCAACTACAAGTATATACAGTGTACCACTACTATACAGTACCCCCTACCACCTATTATACTGTATATACAGTGTACCAATACAACACTATACCATCTACCACCTACTATACTGTATATACTGTGTATCACTACTATACTGTATCACCTATCACCTATACTGTATATAATGTGTACCACTACTATACTGTAAACTCTATCATCTACTAGTATATACCGTGTACTACTACTATACTGTACCCCTACCACCTACAATACTGTATAGACTGTGTATCACTACTATACTGTACCATTTACCACCTACTATACTCCACCTACTCCTACTATACTGTATACCACCTGCTCCTACTATACCTGTAAGCTACGACACCATCAACTTCTAGCATTAATGACTTTATCCTCCAAATAATTTAAAAAACAAAACAAAACGAAAAATAATAATAATAATAATAAAATAAAGTTTTATTTTCAGCCAAAAAAACGCCATATTCGCGTCTGTATAAAGAAAACTAATCAAACCTTATAATAGATGCATGCTGTGTAATAATCCACTTCCGAATTTGAATGGCAATTTCTCCCTGCTCGTGTGATTGAAGGAGGGGGTTGAAGTGTCCACTGGACACCGCCGAACATGTGGTAGTGAGGGGAGGGGGTGGGGATGTCCCTGATGAACCAGATCGGATCGATGTCATCAGACAGTAGATGGCATCGGCGACCTTTTGGCGTCTTGGGAAATGTGCTGCCGGAGTAACAGAAATCGGTTTCGCTTCCTGCCGGCCCCAGTGTGGGCAATAATGATCCCTGCATGGATTCAGTGTGGTGGAGGACAATTTTTAATGTTCAAAAGAAATATGTTTTTATAATGAAATAATTTGAATTAATCTGGTCTAATTAATTTTATGGGTACATATTTACAATAAATTTGTTATTATTTACATGTTTATTACAATTAATCTGTGTTTCAATATTTATACATTTTTATTATTGCATACTATCTAGATTAATTTTCGTTAAAATGCTTTGCACACATTTTTTATTATTACATATTATTTATACACATTATTTATAGAAATTTTATCATAACACTTTATTTATAGACTTGTATTGCTACACATTATATATATATATATATACCTTTATTATTATTACACTTTATTTATGGAATTTTTATTATAACACATTATTTATAGAAATTTATTGTTACACATTATATATAGAAATTTGTTATTATTACACTTTATTTATAGAATTTTTATTATAACACATTATTTATAGACTTTTGTTGTTACACATTACATATAGACCTTTATTATTATAACACTTTATTTTTAGATTTTTTATTATAACACATTATTTATGGACTTTTGTTGTCCATATATAGAATATATATAGAACTTTATTATTACACTTTATTTACAGAATTTGTATTATAACAAAATATTTGTAGAGTTATTACAACACATCATTTATACAAATTTTTACTATTTTGCCTCATTTATGCAAATTTTAAACATTACACAACATTTATACAAATTTTTTATTATTTCACATCATTTATACAAATTTTTATTATTTCACATCATTTATACACATTTTAAATATTACATATTATTTCTGAAAATTTTTGTTTCAACACATTTTTATTATTTATAGACTTTTATTAAAACTCATTAGTTACAAACTTTTATTATTGCGCATTATTTACAGGCACTTATTATTGCACTTTATTTACCGAATTATTACTACACATAAATAACTGATATTTTTATAACACACTACTTACAGATTTTTTACAAATCATTTAGACAGATTTTTACTATAACGTATTTATACAAACTGTAATTATAACACATTATTTCCGCAAAATTTTATTGTTGCACATTTAAACACATTTTTATTATTATTCATTACTAACGCAGTATTCAACCATCTATTTACGCAGATTTTCATTATTGCACATTATTTAAACATATTTCCATTCTTACACAAAATTTAAGATTTTTATTTTATTATTTACGCAGATTTTCATTGTTGTACATTTACAGAGATTTTTATTACTACTCATTATTTGCATGGTAATTATAATTAATACCGTAATTTTCTTTCACAAGTACTAATTACACAGACTTTCATATATTATCTGTATAGATAGAGTGCATATATCTTATATCGTATAAGAATTTAATTTTTTGGGCTGAATCATAACTTGTGTGGTATCTGAACAAGAGAAGCCGGCTTGAAAACTTCAAAGCCTACGAATCTCTACACTGGGATATCCTTTTCTTTTCGTGGAAGAGAAAAATATATTTCTGAGCTAGGATGCATTAAAAATTGTGGAAAAAAATGCGGATTCAGAGTATAGAACCACGGGATAGTGAACTTTATGTACAGCTGAATTACATATAACATGCAGGCTGAAAGTTTCGTAGGCTGACACATAGATGACGCTACTAGTATTAAATCCATATAATTTTTAATTAGCTCTAACCTTCAAAAGACACGTGTATAAATTTGACAGCTGTTGCACTATTAGTATGTGAGTTATAGTTATTTTTAGTGTTCATCACGTGCAGTCCACTCGGCTGACTGTCGCTCCGGTGTGAAATGATGGAGCCATGTTTCATCCATTGTCACATATCGACGCAAAAATTTGCGTTTATTACGATTGAACAGCTCCAAACACTGCTTAGAATCATCCATTCGTTGTTTTTTTTTGGTCGATTGTGAGCTCTGCGTGGCACCCACTTTGAACAGAGCTTTCGCATATCCAAATATTCATTCACGATATGTCCAACACGTTCCTTTGATGTCTTTAGGGTCTCAGCTATTTCAATCAACCTCACTTTACGGTTATCAGAAATTATTTTGGGACTTTTTGATGTTTTCGTCGGTAACAGCCTCTTAGGGGCGTCCACTGCGTGCATCGTCCTCTGTGATCATTTCACCAGGTTTAAATTAAGCAAACCACTTCTCTACGGTTGATTTTCCTGGTGCAAAGTCCGAATAATGTTTATCAAGCCAAACCTTGGCTTCAATAGTATTTTTTTTTTTTTCTCCAAAAGCAATGCTTTATTAACACACGAAATTCCTTTTTATCCATTTTTTCCAATTAACAAAATCTGCTTCACTAATAATGCTATAACTCACATCCTAATAGTGCAACAGCTGTCAAATTTATACACGTGTCTTTTGAAGGTTAGAAAAATCATATAGTTTTAATACTAGTAGCGCCATCTATGTGTCAGCCTACGAACATTTCAGCCCATCTGTTGCATATATGCCTTTATGGTGATGAATGATATCAGGTTAAACTATATGACATTCGAAACCAAATACGAATAAAGTTTAGCCAACAAATCATAGTTTGTGCAAGTGTATATATATTATGATCAGTCTCTATTGATAATGTAATACAGACTTCCTACCACAAGTCCGTCTCCATTTGTAGTCGCGATATTTATAAAAATATATAAAGAATATTTTTAATAATTGGTTGTATTAATTAATATTTTTGACTTAATTTATAATTAAATTCAATTTATTGAAAATTGATTATAAATGTTTATAATCCATCTTTTAACTTTTATAACAATATTAAACCTATTTTATTTTTGTATTAAGCAGAATACCAAATTATTTCAAAATCTGTAGATTAATTTGATAATTTATTAAACTAATTATTTAATAATTTATTAAATTAATTATTTATTTTATTAAATTAATTTGATAATTTTATTAAATTAAGACCTGTAGTATTTTCCTTTGATTTTTACTAAACACAACAATCACACAATTGAATCATAACTTTTTCAAAGTTTTGTACAAAGAAACGGGATATACAAGTGTCTGATAGAGGTGCTGTTTAAATAAGAGTTCTTGATAGTTTTTATGAAATTTTTAATATTATTATTATTATTGATTTATTAAATTTTATTTAATTTATATTTTAATATTTTTATTGTAATTTTTTTTTTTTTTATAAATTTTTATTGTAATTTTTTTTTTTTTTTTTTTTTTTTTTTATTACTGGCATTCACAACAATATTAAAATGTTATTTATTTTTTATTATTATAATGAGTATCAATTTTGTAGCATGAATGTACAAGAAAAAAACTTTTTAGCTTTAAAATATTGCAAAACTAAAATTAATTTCTGTCTTTTTATCTTTCCAGGTGAGTTTTGCTGAAATTTTGAATACATAATAGATTTCAACAAACATTTGCAGAACAAATTTTGATGTCTTTCATAATTGGATTAAGTATTTATTTATTTCTAATATATTTTTATTTGCTTTGGTATATACTACTATTTTGTAGAACAAATCAAAATTGCATATTTAAAGAAGCACAACTACTATTTTTGTCGTGCTAATATCGAAATTATCATTTATAATTAAATATGTAAAATTATTCTTAAAGAATATTTTTTAATATATAATACTTATTTATTTATTTTATCATAATAACAATTATTTTTTAATTCCATATTAAAATCATTTATTATTATATTTATAAAATTAATTAATTATTATTATTTTTTTTTTTTGTTTTGAGAAATTCAATACATATTATTTTGAAATAAATAAAAAAAATATGTATTTAATTAATCTTTTAAAATGTTTTTATTTTTTAAAGCAAACAAAATAATTTATTAATATTTTTAGTGAAATTATTTATTACCTATAACTTGTATAATAAATATAAAATATGTATTTGATAGGTAAAATTTTTTAAAAGAGACACATTTCATTTTAGTAAAATAATAATAAATTGTTAAATATTTAAAATATAAAAATTAATTAAAATAGTTTAATATTTATTAAATTAAAATATTAAATATTTAAAATAAAAACTTAATTAAATTATTTTATTATTTTATTATTAAAATTCAGTTTTATTACATGTTCCATTTTAATTTATAAAATAATATATCAAAATATGACAATCGTTTAATCTTCATCGAAATTTAATGAAAGATTTAAAAATTATCAATCTTCCAACATATTAAAATTTAACAATTATTTCCTATTTTAAAAGAAAATTGAATTGCTCGAAATAAAATAATTTGTGAGAAATTTATTTCCGTTTTAATAACATTTTCTTTTCACATCAAAATCCTTTTTACACGAAATATTTCATTATATTTTCGTTATATCCATGATAAAAAAGATATGACTCTAAATAAATCAGTTAATTTTTAACTTTTTTTATTAAATATTGACATAGCATTAAAACTGTCTGCTGAGTAATTTTTGAAAAGAAGTATTTGATTTTTTTATCATGAAATGATTTGCTCTGAGTTAAAATACTTGCGAAAAACTAATATAACTAGAATATTTTTTTAGCTTTCCTATTTACTATACACTTCAAATTAGGTATATGTATTTACTTTTTTTTTTTTTTTTTTTTTTGTTTATTATTTTTTTTATTTTTATATTTTTAATTCAATATAATGTTTTTCTTTCTTTCTTAATTTGATGTTATATAATTCATTTCCTTTTTATTTTTCAATACAATTGTGAAATAAGGTTTTATATATTGATTTTTTCCCTTTATAACGTGTATGTGTATAATACATTTATTGATTAATGTTTTTTCCTCAATTTGGTCTATGAATTTTTTTTTATTTCTCACTTTTTTTTTTTTTAGCAATTTTTTTTTGTAAATTATATTAAGGTGATATCAGGGCTAAAAATTAAAGCTTTTTAATGTATATATTAGAAAATTATTAGTTTTATTAAAATTGTCTAATCATGCTCTGTCTATTATATTAATCTAATATTGACAATGTTTGGTAACTATGGTAGGAATATATATCTATATTTTTGTGTTATTTTTTATGTGTTATTTTATATTTCTTTTTTTTTTATATTTTTTGAGGTAAAAATGTTTTATTTATGTATTACATTAAATATTATACTTATTTATTAATAATTATATTACAAGAATCTAATAATTTATATTGCATTAATTTACATGTTTGGAATTAATGCAAGTATTTCATTAATAAATAGTTTACTTAAAAACTATAAGTATAATATTTAAATTTTGATGCTGAAAATATTACATGACATTTAAATGAGGTTAATGTAAAATTTTATCAACGATATATATATATATATATATATATATTAATATCAAATAAGATTATATAATAACTAGTAAATAGATTAAATAATAAATTTCCTTTGTTGTTTTATCGCAATTCTAATCAAAAAACTTTGTCAAGTAAAAAAAAATAATAATAAAAAGTAGAAAGAAGTCTATAGTCAAAATATGGTACATAGCACATGATATATATACACTATATGGAAGAACCCCTCGAAAAGTAGAAAAGTTGACAATACAGCTGACACATGCGCAATAATAGGTATCACGTGTCAGCCATATCCTATAAATACTCTGTGGAGTCGACTAGAGTTGTTTTTTGTCAAGATGCCGCCACGGGAAGAGTTGTCTGAGTTCGAGAAAAGGTGTGTTGATTGGATTGCATCATGCCAAGGTGTCAATTAGGGAGATATCCCGTCTCCGTAACTGCTCAAAATCAACTGTAGCACTGTCTTGTGTCGCTACAAGACTGAGGGACACTGTCAGAACAAACCCCGAAGTGGACGACCTACAGTTCTCACCAGCAGGGACCGTCGGGTGCTCGGCAGGGAGATTCTAAGTAACCGTGAAACATCCATGGATAACATCGCTAATGAGTTTAGGCAAGCCCCAGATGTGATCGTTTCGAACAAGACTCTTCGTATCGAGGCCCATAAGTTAGGTTACACTGGACGTTCGGCGGCTCATAAGCCTTTGATTACGAAACCAACAAGAAAGTGCGCCTTGGATGGGCAAAGGACCACCATACTTGGACTCCGGATGACTGGAAACGCGTCCTTTGGAGTGACGAGTCACGATTTACCCTTTCCGTTCCGATGGACGAGTTTGGGTATGGCGTTTACCAGGAGAACGCCTTTTGCCCGAGTGTGTCGTCCCAACTGTAAAGTTTGGTGGAGGAGGATTGATGGTATGGGTCTGTTTCTCCTGGTATGGGGCTGGCCCACTGGTGAAGGTTGATGGTGCGATGAATGCCGATAGATACTGTGATATTCTCGACAATCATGTCCTTCCTACCTTGTGGGCAACGTACGGTATGGATGATTGCTGGTATCAAGACGACAACGCAACATGCAATGTTGCAAAAATGACTCTTGATTGGTATGTGAACAACAACGTTAAACGCATGGAGCGGCCGGAGCCCTGATCTTAACCCAATTGAACATCTCTGGGACGAATTGGACCGTCGGTTGAGGACCTGCACCCCACCCCCAAAAGCAAGCCTGAACTATGGAACAAGCCTGAACTACTTCCTGTTAAACATTTGGAAGAAAATTCCTCTCGCTACTATGGCTAATTTAGTGAAAGGCCTGCCCAGAAGGGTTGCAGCTGTGATCGCAGCCATAGGAGGCCTTACCTCCTATTAATTTTAATAAATATGGGTTTATGTTGTTATAGTGTCGTGTCCGTCACTTTCTCCCACATAGTGTATATATATATATATATATATATATAGATAGATATTATTGATATCTTGTTCTGGTTATTATTTGTCATATATATCCGCTTGAGCTGCATAATAATTTCTACAGTAAAGGAAAACTAAAATTATGTGCGAAATTAATGTACTTTGAAAGAAACTTACTGGCAGTTCTACACAATATCAAATAATGTCTTAATATAAAGCTTCATTTCCACTTTTAATTAGCTTTACATTTCTTACAACTTCCCTGACCACATGAAACAGCAATGACAAGGCGACAACGATAAAAATCAATGTATACAAATATAATGGTCACTATATTCACATCTAAATTTCAATTCAAAATTATATCCGAAGATCGTAAAAATGTATTAATGCTGAAAATAATAGTTAAGATCAAAAGGCTTAAAATTAAATCTCGCTCATTTCTAGTAAACTTTTTTGAAACATAACTGATTGCTAAACAATACACATATTTATTAATGATTTCTTTTTATAACATTTACAATATAAATGTTTGATTTGAGAACAGTTTATGTGTTTTTTTAAAAATACAATGTATAATGTATTTTTTAAACTACTACTATATGCATATTTATTCATAATTTATATTTTTATATTCCTTTTATATATAAATTGAATAGAATAGTAATGGTATTTGGAACAAAACATTTAAATACATTAAACATTTAAATCATTTATCATTGCTCTTTTAACATTTTAACATATGTTTTATATTAATAAAATAGTATTGTTTTTGAAACTCAAACATAACCATTTAAAGTATGTAAAACATACAAAGTATAACGTATTTCAAACGACTACAATCATTTCTTGTAAAAATTAAAACTCTATGCATAAATGCACATACAATTGATAATTTTATATTCCTTTGTATGCAAATTGAATAGAATTAGTAATGGTGTTTTGAACAAAAACATTTAAATACATTAAACATTAATCATTTATCATTGCTCACTTAACATTATAACATTCATTTTATATTAATAATAAGAGCATTGTTTTTAAATTCAAACGAATCCATTTAAAATGTGTTCAACGATACTAAAGAGAATTCATGCAATTGTTTCAAAGTATGCATCATAAATAGAAAAAAATAAATTGGGGTTGTGGAGTAAAAAAAATTGCTGAATCAATTCATTTCATTTGAAGCATTGGGGAATTTATGATTAATTAGGTTTATATTTCATATACTCGTTATTTTTACGATAATATTTCTTTGTTTCTTGAAACGAGACGAATCATTTTGTTTGTCTGATGCATAATTTAATAAACATATCACGCAATCCGGTGATGCATTGTAACGTCACCGATGGCAGCGTTGTGATTCATTCATCATTGGCATTGGTGATCCATCTTTAAATACAACAGGTTAATTCAAAGGGAGGTTGGCTCAATGCATTGTACAAATTGTTTTTAATGGTGCATGATTATGATTATTATTCACTAGAATAAGTGATCAGGTTCAGACAAAATTCAGACAGTAAATATCACGGGTAAACTTTGTTGGCAAAAATAACCAATGAAATGTGAAAAATTCCATTTGGTATCATTTGAATAGAAATTAATGTTGGATTTAGATAGGGCAATTTTGAAAAGAAAAAATATTATTTTGGCATACATTAAATCATTAATATATTCATAACTTTTTATGACATTTAACTGTCTTTCTGGAAATTTTTTTGAATTCCATCTGTTAAGAACATTTTTGGTTTTATAGCAAAAGAGCTCATTTAAAAAGTATCGTTCATTTGTTATAAATCCATTGGACCGATTAAGACAAATTTAAGGAATAAAAAAATAATTCATTTTTAGTTATATGCCGATAA
The DNA here is from genome assembly GCA_021605095.1 of Caerostris extrusa. Taxonomy (NCBI): domain Eukaryota; kingdom Metazoa; phylum Arthropoda; class Arachnida; order Araneae; family Araneidae; genus Caerostris; species Caerostris extrusa. The sequence continues at coordinate 123,274 of BPLR01015954.1, read as the reverse complement.
TAACCATATCCGTATTTTTAATATTTTCTTAATAAAAGTTTATTTAATTTTTTTAAATAAAGATAAATATTATTTTTAATTTCAAGCGAAAAAAAAATATTATTTACGAAATTTCCCAATATTTTATTCACATACAATAACACATAATTGTTAACATTATTTCTTGAAAATTTTCAACATATCTGACTTGAATAAATTTAAAGAATATGAAAGTTTTTGAAGAAATTGTCTTTAAACTCTCAATATATGAATAATTAATTTAATCATAGCATAAATTCGAATAAAAAAATACAAAAAATAAAACAGTACTAGTATATTTAATATAACACAATTGATAAAACATGAATCAAAACTTGAATATATAATTTTGTAAAGATCATTTAAAAATTATAAATTATAAACCATAAATGAATAAAAAGAATCATAAGTAAAAAAAAATTCTGCACATTAGAAATAAGTTTTGTTAATTACGTACATTCAGAAGAAAGAATAGAAGAAATATTGAATAGAATTAATTTCAAATATAAATAAAAACTATACTGATTTATTCCACAAGAAAAAATGTCTTATCACTTTGCAAAAATTCTTATCAGAACTAATATTATTTTTCTTAAAAATTTATTATCAGTACAAAAGCAGACACAAACTGTCTTTGTATTTGATACGAACAAGTAATATAAAAAAAAATTAAGTCAATACCTACTTTTTTTTTTCACTATATTGCAGAAAGTCCTTTATAAATAATTTTCATTCATGTTTTTAAGTTTAACTGGCATCATCTATTGGTAGATACATGCAACTTAAATCCAAAAAAAAAAAAAAAAATTTAATTAGTTAATTAAATTTAATTACTGAATTAATATTTGAAAACTGTATTAACATCAGTGTCATCCATTACAAGTTCAAAAAATGTATTTGAACTTGAGTAGATGAATAAAAAGTATATTATGAACGATTGAAAATTTGAACAAGATATATAGGAGAGTGTGAACTAATAGTAGGACTATTATTGAAAAAAAATAATAATAAGACAACAAATTAGTTTCAATCATATGACAACATAAATGCTAAATATTTCTTAGTATAATGCATAAATTCACTAATCTCGATCTTCAGAATAACTAATGAATTCAGAGCTTCTTGGAATAAAATAAATATTTACAATTTTGAATTCAATAGACATGCTATTCAGGAATTAAAATTCCTGGAATAATTCTTATGGAATAATAATTCCTACGTATTATAATTTATTTTAATTTTGTTTTTAGGCCTTGCATGTGAAATATTTTCTAAAATTTAATTTAATATCTCAAATCTCTTTTGTCCCTTATTAATAGAGAAAATATACGTGACTTTTACAAAACTTTCTTTATCCTGAATATATTGAAATTCCATTTTGAATAAGTAAATATATATACAAGCATTTTAAGCAAACAATAAGTTATTAGTTTTCTTTGTCAAATATTTCTTTTATAACAATATTTTAAACTTATTTAAGTTTTTTTTTTATTTATTTATTCATGTCTTAATGTATAATAATTTTACTAAACTAACTATAATTTAACTTTAAATTAATAATTACTTAATTAAATTGCCCATTGTACAATATGTTTTTCAATATACTTTTATCAATTGTAAAACTAAGATGATGCATATTTAACTACATGAATTCAATGACATTCTGTAATACTTTTGGAAAATTATCGAATTAAATATATTATAAATAATTCAAAAATTAATTGTTTTAAGAATTTATAATATGCACCTATTAAGAAACTATTGTATGTTATTATTCTGATGCAGCTAGCAATACAGAGACAGTTAATCTATTTGCTATAAGCAATTCCTGCACAGCTGTTACTCATTTAACACTGCACAGGGGGCACGTGTTGCTTCAAGATATGCTACGGACGCAAGTAACACTACCCCCTGCTACAAATCTCTACGATCCTATCAGACCGACACCTACCGTTTAAAATGGATTCCGAACCACTAAAGACATCCATGGCACCTCCGGGACTCGAATCCTGCGGTACGGAGCGCCATCCATCAGGGCGCCATTTTTATTTATTATATAGAAATGCCAAAAATATAACTGAAGTATTCCAACATATTACTGAGGGTTAAACAATACGAAATATATTTGATACATTTGTTGTAAAAAAATGAACTTATGAAAACAAAACTGCAATTCAGAACAAAATTTAAAATAATATAATATTTTTAATATGAAATACAGTTTAATATGAAATACAGTTATTAATAATGCTTATGTTTTACCAATGTCATTTTTAATGTAACAAAAAATTATAAATTAGTAATTAAAATGCAATTTGTAACAAATAGACCCCATGCGTTTTTTAATATATCGAAACTCAATAATTAGAGCACATAGCAGACGATTTCTTTATTTTCAAATACAATAAGCATTTTTTTTCAATAAATATGCTATAAAATCAATAATATGTCATTTCAATAATATTCTATATTTCAATAATAATCTGTTTCAACGATATGTTATTTCAATAATATGCTATTTTAATGATATGCTATATTTCAATAATATGCTATTTCAATAATATTTTATACTTTAATAATATGCTCTAAATTTTCAATATGCTATTCTTTTTGCAATTCCTTCTATTAGCTCACACTCTCCCTATATATATCTTGTTCAAATTTTCCATTGTTAATAAAATACTTTTATTCATCCATTCAAGTTTAAATACATTTTTGGACTTGTAGTGGATGACACTTGATGTTAATACAGATTTTTCAAATATTAATTCATTAATTAAATTTAATTAATTAATTTTTTTTAGATTTAAGTTGCATATATCTACCAATAGATGGCGGCAGCTAAACTTAAAAATCATGATAAACATTTATAAAGGACTTTCTGCAATAGAGTGAAGGAAAAGTAGGAATTGATTTAAAAAAAAAAATTATATTACTTGTTTCAAATACAATATGATTTGTTCACGGACGACATTGTAAAAGAAGGAATGATTTTTTATATATGTATATATATATATATATATATATATATATATATATTCACTTCAAAAATTTGTTTTAATTCTCGTTTCAGTTGAATTTCATTTCTTGCTGCATACTCCATATTAAATGTATTTTTTTTTTATTTATACTTAATTTTTCATTTCGTTTCGGATTTTTTTCTTTTTTTTTTTTTGCATTAAAATATATTTTGTCGGTTTTTTTTTTTTTTTTTTATTAAATTAATATAAATTTTTAATTCATATGTTTTAAATGGGGAATTTTTAGTTCTAAAAGTTTTGAAAGAATCAATTCTGATATGATTTTGCTGTGTTAAACATTTTTTTTTATTCATTTTAATTCTAATTTTTAATATTTAATTTAATTTAATTTTTTTCTAACAAACATTCCAAAAATAAAATTTAAAAGTATATTAATTATAGCCATTCAATACCGCCATACATGGGCTATTTATAAAATAAATCTAAATGCATATCATCATATAAAATAAATCTAAATACTTATCCTCATATAAAATAAATTTAAATGTACATATGATTTTCTCGTTTTTAATTTTTTGTTAACAAACATTCCAGAAATAAAATATAATAGTATATTTATTATAACCATTCAATACTGCCCCATATGGGCTATTTATAAAATAAATCTAAACGTATACTGCTATCACAAACATGGAATTACTCACAAACTCAAAATTACTGTCTGCGAAAAATATCACCTAATTTCAGCAAACTAAACCTCGCCCGCGAATTCCTTTACAGGATTTCAATAGCTATTATCCCTAGAAAGGCCCATTTTTCACCCTAAAATATCTGTTCCGACAAATGTAGATTCAGACGAAGGGATATACTGGTATAATTTTCCCCATCTGGACACGCTGATGAATTGGCTTATTTTCCCGATTTCCATTTAAAAAAAGGAACAGAGGGATTTTCGGCGGTTCTCTCATCCATTGTCCAATAGAAATGGAGATAAAGTCGCGACTTAGCTTTAGAAAATTGTCTCCGTTATGCAGTTCCTACTTACCGGATGACAAAGTGTTGCTTCTAATTGAAAATTCCCTAAATGCAAAGGCATCAAATAATTCAAAGTATTTCCTGGATATTAAAACCCGGAAATAACTCAAAAATATAAATTTTTATAATTAATTCATTCTTTCAAAGGGGATTATTCTGGTATTTATCTATAAAAAAATCCAGCACATTGTAAAAAAATAATATTCAACAACAATTTTATGAGATAACATAAAAATATTGTTGCGAATTTAAAAATAGTTTATTTAAACTATTTTTAAATTCACAACAATATTTTTTGATCTATATATCTATCCAATAATCTATATTTTTAATCTATGTATCTACAGATTAAAATAGAAAATTTAGAAATGTAGATATATAGAAATACATTATAGCAAATATCAATATAAAGATTAAAAATATAAATTATTAGATATTATATATATATATAAATAAATTAAAAATATTTATAGTAAATAGATTAAAATAGGAAATACAGAAATATAGATATATAGTTTAAAAATATAGATTAATAAAAATATTTATTAAAATACTGTTTTGAATTTAAAAATAGTTTAAATAAACTATTTTTTAAATTCATAACACTTTTTTAATTCTATATATCTATCTAAAATCTATATTTTTAATTTACATATCTACAGCTTAAAATATGAAATATGGTAGTATAGATATATAGGAATAGAATATAGGAAATACAAATATATAGATTATTAGATAGATATACAGATTAAAACTAATGATGCGAATTTAAAAAATAGTTTAAAAATAATTTTTTTTAAATTCCCAAAAATATTTTTAATCTATCTATTTATCTAATGATCTATATTATTAACAGACAGATTAAATAGGGGTCTACTGATTAAAATAGAAAAAAATAGAAATATGGATATATTGGAATAGATTATAGGAAATATAGATATATAGATTAAAAATTGGATTATAAGAGAGATATATAAATTAATAATATTGTTCAGACTTTAAAAAAAAAATATTTTCAAATTCGCAGCAATATTTTAAATCTAATATATCTATACTTTGCATCTATATATCTATTTAACAATATTTATATCATTATACCACAAGTAATACTATTGATATATGTTTTAACACAAATGATTATTATTCGTTGAAATCTAGACTTACAAAACGAAAGAAATATTTATTTTAGCTTTTTAATATATTCGGAACTACAAATGGATAGTTATAATTATTTTGATTAAGTAGTCTTATTTTGCTACGAATTAATTGTTGTTTCATAGATATGTAAAAGTATATTTTTTTTTTTAGTAAATATCTTTTTGTAATAAACAATCTCAGTGAAAAAATATATATAATTTACTTGTTTATTTTTTTTTTTTGTTATATATATATATCGAAGGAAATTAGTTTCTGAAGTAATCCCTTCTGAAAAATAAATTAAATTTCTTCTGTCAAAAATTGATAAATTGATGTACAATATGAACAGTATAGCAGGAATTATTGCTTATAGTTAGCAGTTATACTTTTTGGATGCTATAGTTTAGATTGATTTTTTCATCTGATTATTTACTGAGCTCTGTACTTTTAAAACAAATTCTTGCAAAATATATAAATTTTTTATTTTTTTTTTAATAATTAATAGGTTTTTATTTAAGTTTTAATGTGCAGTTCACTTATTTTATTTGTTCAAAATCATTTTCCTTCTGAAAATATGCAAAATATACAATGAACAAAAATAAGGATACACAATATAGTTAATTCTTTTAGTGGAAATCTTAGCATAATAGTGTGTTGTTCTCGAGTCTAGTAGAAACTACTCAAAAGAATGAGGCACTTATAAGTTTGGCATGAGGAAAACCAGATAAATACTATTTCCTTTATTTAGCACTATAACATGCTTCCTCAGCAAAATTGTTATCAGTTGAGTTCTTGCTTTCATGCAGTGAGCATTTCATTTATTGGCCTTTTCTTTCATGAGCGTTTAATAAATAGTCTAATTTAGAAAATAACTTGAGTTTTACATTATTTAAAAATCCATTTTACCAAAAACTCACGCTAATTTCGATAACAAATACATTGATAATACCGATATAATATGATTTATGAATTAAAAAGAAACTGATGGAAGAAAATTATATGATACAGAAAAGTGTATTTTTGTTTTGAAAATTATTCTTGCATTGCAAAAATTTATTATAACTCATATATTAATAATTTAATTTGCTGAGGGGTATTTAAATTCGTCATGTGTTTTACTTCATGGGTCCGGTTGGCCGTGTGACTTGTGCTCTGGCTCTTGGTTCCACAAGATTCGAGTCCCGGCTGGGTGCCATAAATGCTTGTAGTGGTTCAGAATCAACTTTAAACCAATAGCTCATGGTCTAATATGACTGTGAGCTTTGGGTAGGGGCTGACAAACCTACCTCGTAAATAGCAAAGCATCTCCTGTCTCGAGACTTGCCAGCAGACAGACGTTATCGGCCCACAATGGGGCTGTTGCGCCAATGAAGAAGAAGTTTTACTTCTTTAGAAATAGATATTACAAATTATTTAATGTATGAAGAATTGGATAATGAGGTGAATATTTTTCCAATACTAAACATCTTTTCATAAACACAGTGGGTATTTTTATTTTTTAGCGCATTTGTGATTTATAAAGTATCCTTTAAGAACTTTATAAAAACGATAGTCCCGTTTCTTATTAAATCTCATGTTAAAAGTATTTATTAAGAAATTGTTTTAAAACTTGGGAAGTTATAATTATTGTCTTTTACATGGTAGTTCTTATACACAACTTGAGCATCTTAAAAAAAATTTGAAATATTTTATATTTTCTTTATCTTTTACCCTTTTAAAATATTTTTTAATTCAAACTCAAATTGCGTTCTCTTCACCACTTTATTGCACTAGTCTATTTAATATATGTTGAACCCAAACTGTAATCGAATTTACAGTTTCGGTTTAACATATATTAAATGGACAGATGTATATGGGTAATCGTGGAATTACAGTCTATTATTATTAGTTCCAACATGGATTATTAGGCTATAAGTCCACAATTTATTTTTAAAAAATGACTTGCACTCAAAATATTTCGCCTAATGAGAAAATGATCATTCTTTAATAAAGAAAACCAACTACATTTTTAGGTAAATCTTCTCTAATTAAAAGATAAATAATCTATAAATTTTCAAAAACACAAATTATTTCCTTTATTATAACCACCGATTACGAATTCGTTCTTTTCCTGAAGATCAGTTAAAGTTGACAACTATGCCGTCAGCCCGACTCGTGGCTCAGTGGTAACTTACGCCGTTGGTGAGGTTTAATCCGCTGGCAGCTTTGCTATAGACAATGTTTCAAAAAGAACTCGATGACGTTTGTAATGTGTAGCATTTTTTCTTGTTAATCGGACTACCTGATGTGAGTCTTGCGATTTTTTTTCCCATACGATACTCATATGCGGTGCAATTCCTCCTAAAATTCCTTCCAGAAGGCACTGCACTCCTTTTTAACATGGAGCCAAGTTAGACATCTACCTACGGGTACTCCATCACAACAGAACCTGCCTATTTCCTTCCATCCATGAGTCAATTAATTCATTTGATCACATGTAGGACACTGAGGATTACACACAACAACACACTATGCTGTCATCTGCAAAGTGATAATTTTTATATCTTGTTTAAATTTAAAATTATGTAAAAACCATCTAACATCGTAAACTTATTTTTAATGATATCATTTTCAAAGAATATGTTATGATATATGTAGCAACATAATAATATCTCCATTTTGAGACTCGGACGTCAGTAACAGTTGCATATTTCTAAGCTCAGCGTGATAGAGTAGTAGTAGTAATTGAAAATTCTGTCTCTAGCTCTTGCATATCGAAATTCTGAAAATCCTGAGTAATTTAAAGGTTCTGCCGAATATTATATCACAACAATAGTCTCAGAGATCTATTTATGTAAGAAATTAAATAATTTCTCTCATTAACTACAGTTTAATATTCACCAAGGCATAAATTATAATCTATACTATAAGAATATAAATCAGTGATCTTTTTAAATAATAACAACAAGAAAAGTATTAAAAACTGAAGATAACACTTTTCCATTATACTGGGTAGCGTTTTCCAATTTTATTTCCATTTCCAACATTTTTTAAACTATTTCTGTTGTTTAACCACTCATAATGTGCATCATTATTATAAATTGCATGAATCTGAATTCCTGTAAATTTTTTTTATTGCATTCTTCTGTTATTTAATCAGAATATTTTTAATATATTCGGTGCAAGAGTGGTAATGATTATAATTATAAGTTTTTTATTTCACAAATTACACGCAGTGTTTTTAAATAAATTAAATTTTGAATATCTATTTTGAATTTTTTTTTTCTAAATGGCCGTCTTGGCGTCAAATTTGGTTATCAATTTTTCGAATTGGCGAAAAAAAGAATAAGAAAAGAAAAAAGAAAGAAAAAAATAATACAGAAATAATAAGAAAGATACTGAAAAGTTAGAAAAAGAATAAGAAAACTGCATTCAGTAAACCTATAAAAAGTTCTTATGGATAAATTATTCTGTTTTAGTTGACTAAATATATTTTTTATTGTAAACATTTCTTATAGTACTTCCATACTGTTATTGTATTGTATTGTTTAAAAAGATAGCATTGTTAGTATATGTTGATAATAATACTCGTTTTATAATTTTAGAATTACGCATCGTTAGCCAAAGCTTAAAATTATGATGAGTAAATTATACATTTTGTTATTAGGTATCAGATATATTGCTTAAATTTCTTTGTTTATTAAATCATCACTTAGTTCTCGCCAATTGGCGAAATGAAATTTCCACCAATCACTATATAATAAACAGTATGACGCATTAGACTGTCTAATCAGCTTTTCCTTAGTTAATCAACAATTAGACAGACAATTTTAATACTATTTTCAAAAAAGTAGCATTGTTAGTATATGTTGATAATAATACCTATTATATAATTTTTAGAATTACACATCATTAGCCAAAACTTAAAATTAGGATGAGAAAATTATAACTTTTGTTATCTGGCGTCAGATAAATTGCTTAAATTTCTTTTGTTTGTCAAACCATCACTTAGTAGTTCTCGCCAATTGGCGAAATAAATATCCACCAATCACTGTACAACAAACGCTATGACGCATTAGACTATCTAATTAGCTTTTTTTATTTAATCAACAATTAGGCAGAATCTGTTGATTTTATGTTCTTAATTTTTGCTTCGTCACATGTTATATTTCTTAAATATAATCCACTTTTTATTCAAAGCAAACGTACAAATTAACTTAACGACTAACTGTTTAGAAGAAAATAAAACACATTTAATGAAATACAATATTTTCATAAATATTCAATGATTTACTAACTAATAATCATCACTAAGTATAAGCTTAATTAGAAATTTAAAGCGTCACAACATATTTGCATCAAAACAGATTGACAATTTCTTTAAATTAAAACGTAAAAAATATTTTTTATTGTAAAGAATACATTTAATGAGAGCTGATTAGGTTAATTCAATGAAATTTATTACGTTAATTATTGAAACACAGCATATTAGAATTTTAAATTAAGTATTTTCACATTTACCATATTTGAAAAAAAAAAATTCATTATAGTTATTAATATTAATTGGGGCTAAAATTATTCCAAATTTATTTCAATAAAAGGTCTTAATTGCAAATTAAGACTTACTGAGTAAATGGTTTGTAATGTGATTATTTGTTTGAATCATTTTAAAATGGTTTGTTAAGAAAGGTTATAGCAAGGTGTAAAAGGAAAAGTTTATACTTCTAGACAATTATTTATTAATATATGCAAATTAGAAGTAATTTAAATTTATTTTCTTCATATGTATTTTAAATTCTTAACTATAATTAATACGTCACATGCTTGCTATTAAACTTAATTCTTTCAAAGTCTATTTAGTTAAATTTAATTATATTAGCTTGATTTAAAAAAACTTACTGAATTTTTTTCATTATTCTAAAATTTTCTATTGATTTATTTATCTATTTTTTAATTTACGGGGTATTTTTTTTTTTTTCCCAGTCAGAATTTATCTTTACCTTATCCTCTAATTAAATATTTATCTTTGCAATAGCCTCTTAATATATATATATATATAATTCTACATTATTTTTTTGTAAAAAAATTACATACTTTTTCTCTTATTGTATTATTATTTTTTAACCAGTCATTTAAGGTTTTTTTTCATCGTTTTATCATCACTTTAATTAGATTATATTTTTAATGAAATATTGTAATGTTTTTCTTCAAAATATTTTATTGATTTGAATTTTCTATGTCAAGATTTCAATCATTAAAAAAAAAAAAAAAGAAATTTAAGTTTTCATGTACAACACCAAACAAAAAATTTAAACGTTTAAAAATTGTCCGAGGATAAATGAAACAACGATAAACAGACCATTTTTCAGTTCCTTCCATTAGCTCACACTCTCCCTATATATATATCTTGTTCAAATTTCCAATCGTTAATAAAATACTTTTTTTATTCATCCACTCAAGTTTAAATACACATTTTTTTACTTGTAGTGGATGGCACTGATGTTAATACAGTTTTTCAAATATTAATTCAGTAATTCAATTAAATTAATTAATTTTAATTTTTTTAGATTTAAATGGCATATATCTACCAATAGGTGGCGCCAGATAAACTGAAAAAAAATGAATGAAAATTATTTATAAAGGACTTGCTGCAATGTAGTGAAAAAAAGTAGGAATTGACTTTAAAAAAAAAAAGTTTTTATATTACTTGTTTATATCAGAAATAATATATGATAATAACATACACAGATAATATAATATAAACAAACTATGTTTATGACTATGAAATCACTTAATTGAATATGATCTTACACAAAAGACAATTACGTTGTCACTTTTAACAATCACCATGAAAGAACCCCACCTAAACTTATGGCAAAAATCTCTCAATTTTGTTTTTATTAATTAATTTTATGTTAACTTAAAGACTGATTATAGCTAACATTACATCAAAACAATCGACAAATAATTTTCTGTAAAAAAATATGACTTACTTTTTAATAATTATTTATAATTAAAAGAATGAAAATTACTATACAAATGTAAAATAATATTAATTTACTATGACATAAACGTAAAATATTTTTTTTTTTTTGAATTATACAAACAGAAAGTAATTTGGTACTGCAAAGTTTTATAATAAATTCTGAAATTTCTCACTTAAAATGAAAAATATTATGAAAATGCATAAATTATTCTATACGTTCAAGTAGTAACAAAATTATTATTAATATTTATCTTGAAAAATTTATAACAATTACAAATTATACTTGTACAAAAACAATTGAGTTATGTTACAACATGTTGTAATGCTTTATAACAAAGTTTTGGAAAAGTATTTATGACAAACCGATTAATTTTACATAACATGCTAAAATAAGATGTTAATGAAATATATCGAAAATTTCTTTCAAAATAGACTTGTACAAATAATTTCATATCATAAGTGAAATGTATATGAGAAACGAAAAAATTTTATGAATTTTTTTTCCAGTGTACTTTACAGTATCACTATGAGTACAAGAATAATTTTAAAAAATCATTTAACAATTAAATTATTAAAATTTATTCTTTTAATAATTAATTTATTAACATTTACAAAAAATATATGCAAATAATACAATACACTTATTACGATTCCTTGATGGAGGATCAATTGACATAAAAGTTAAGAACATTAAGATTAACAAAAGGTTAAGATATTAAAAATGAACAAAAATTTGCAAAAGTTAAAATCTTCTACAACGTATTACATTCTTATAATCAAAAAGTCATTGAAAAATGTAAATTTTGATTTTTTTATATAAATTTATAGGTCTTAAGGAAACTGAATTTCAAGATAATAAAAAAAACAAGTAATATAAAAAAAAAAAAAAAAAATTTTTAAAGTCAATTTTTACTTTTTTTACTATATTGCAAAAAAATTTCTTTATAAATAATTTTCATTCATTTTTTAAGTTTATGGGCCTCCATCTGTTGGTAGATATATGCAATTTAAATCTAAAAAAATCTAAAAACTAATTAATTAAATTTAATGAATGAATTAATATTTTAAAAGACTGTATTAACATCAGTGTCATCCACTACAAGATAAAAAAATGTATTTGAACTTGAGTGGATGAATAAAAAAGTATTTTATTAACGACTGAAAATTTCAACAAGATATATATATAGGAGAGTGTGAGATAATAGAAGGAATTGAATTAGAGGGTAACCTTAAAATTAGGTAAAATCAGTAAAATTGATGAATATCAATAGTAAACATATTTATTACATAAGCAAATTATTCAGCAAAAACTCATTTTTGTTAATTACTTAATTTTTAATTATTTAAAATATAAAATACGAAATGTTAATAATTCAACACAACCACCATGACATTCTTTACATTAACCATTATAAAAACAGTCACTCAACGAAGACAAAGACAAAAAAAAATTTCTATGACCTTGATTTTATTAATTAAATTTTACGTGAAGAGAAAATCCAAGATCAAGCCAATGATTAATTTCACGGACATCTCCCCACAGAACCTTAATTAGCAACATTATAAAAAAAAAAAAACTCTGCAACCCACCAAAGAAGCAGTGCACTTGTGCGCGCGTGCACTCAGAGTGTATTAGCTCAGGAATTCGAGGTCTGGCACTTCTCCAGAACCTTTTCCAAAACTCCCGAATCCAGGAATGCTGCAGAATTTCTAATTAAGGTTCGCTGTGACCTTGGGAAGTATGTTGACTTAATTCCGGAAGCTGCCGTTGTAATTACTCGCCTACCTGTACCCAGTTTTAATGAAAGTTAGTTATGCAAAAGCACCCACACTCAATTAATTGGTGATAAGAAGACTCTTCTGGGTCTCAAGATCCGGAGCACTGTCCGGATGAGGGTCTCTCCGTTTTTTTCCGTCATTCTCCGGGAGTAATTTGATAATGTTTAGCCTCATATAATTTTCCGGTTTTCTTGTTTTGTCGTCTGGATTCGTTCTAGAACTTCACATGTTGCAACAAAATATCCAATTTATCACAAATATGAAATTTATTCAAGTGATATATCCATTTAAAAATTATATCATATTAAATCCGTATTAAATATTATGAGAGGTTTTGTTGCTTTGAGAAATTGGACAGTAAAGGTTATTGGGATTTATTTAATAAATGCTACACTTTTAAAAATGCATTGTTTATTTAAATCATGGGTCGCCAACCCCGTCTTGAATATTTTTCCGGCCAGTGAGATTTATCACACTTATACAAAATGAATTTATTTTATAATGTTCGAAGTAGGGAAAATCAGTGCATTAAAAATTACTGTATTAAAATTATGTGTTCATGCATATCCGTGTGTATCCATATATTCTAAAATTATCTGTCGAAATTATGACAAAATTACCTTTGATCTTAAAATAATAATCTTGCGAATGTATGGCAGATATTGCCATACATACTTTTAACTTCTAATATGACATGTTCTATGTTTCACTTTTTAAAGACGTTAGTCTTACGTTAGTCTTACTTAGACTTTAAATTTACGCTTTAAAGACCTCAGTGACGCTGTGGCCATCCTTAGATGTGCACTGTTGATTGGTGATAGCAGAGCAAGCCAGACTCTTAGTTGAAGTTGTTAGCTCCTTTTGGTTCAGGTTACACCTGTGAATCATTTTTTTTCTAAGATGAAATTGACCAAGCACAAAACACGTTCAAACATAACTGGCGCTAACCTGCAACACCCATTACGATGTGCAAAATATCCAAACTAAGGTCGATTTGCAAAAGCTAAGTGATAGAGTGGAGAATCAAATATCGTACTAGTAAAATAAATATTTGTTAATGATTTTATTTTTTTATATTTCAATTTTAGTGTTATATATTTCTTTACAAGTGCGTTTAGTATCATTATTATTACATTATCTATGTTTACTTGTAATAATAATCATAAACGCAATAATAATAACTCATTATGTTTCAAATTTTCACTCCAAAAAAAGCTTTATAATAGGTCTAAATCTAATATGGGGATATACAATTTTACATGTGACCTGCGAAGTTATGATGCATTTCTAAAGTGGCCTGCAAGATCATTTTAGTTGGCCACCTCTGATTTAAATTTTTTTTTTTTTATTTTTGTCATGTAGAAATTCATAAGATATTTCTGCGGATGTCGATTTTACACCAAAAGTCATTGAAGTAATTGCTACATTTTAATATTTTCTATAAATTAAATATTGGTATGACTTAAATATAAACTAATTTGAATGCTAATATTAAATCTTCTTACAATGAATATATTAAATATTTTGTTTCCTAAACCTCATTAAATTAGTTACAACTTCAATGCGATTTATTTATAAGATTTAGTGTAACAATAAAATGTATAGTTATGATTTAATTTTTATTTTTAACATTAGAACTACCTTTGTTAACCAACTGTGGTAATAATGGGCATAAAAGCATTTATAAATGAAATGGCTCATTGGAATTAGTAATATAAAATCTAGAATAACTGAGAATAATTGTTTCAAATAAATACAAATATCCCAGCAATGTATATGGAATACATTAATAGTTTAATCTACCATAATAATTATAATAATAATACTATGCTTTATGCATGCGCATATAATTATACTGCTTCTCCTGTCTATTTAAATTAGCGAAATATATAATGAATCTGCTGTAATGTTAATTAAGTTAAATAATAAATAAATGCTGCTAGAATTAGAAAAAGAAACATGTTTTTTATTAAGATTTCCCTGTTCTAGCATGTTAAAGCTGGGATTGGTATATTATAATTCGTACATTCTGCTAATGATTAGAAAGCGTAATTAAATTCGTGTTATTAAAAGTGCTTGTTAATTTTTTACAAAACGTATCATTCATATTTAGAGACAGCTTTAATTTATTTTTTGGTCATTAATATAATTTATTTGATTCAGCATTCATAAACAAAGTATATTTTCTATATTTTAGATAAATTTTTTACTTTTTTTAAAACAAAAATATTCATCAAATATTCTTCAGAATTATAGCTTTAATTTATTTTTTACCATTACAAGAATTTATTTAATTCAGCAAATTATTTATAAACAAAACACATTGAAAATTTTCTTTTTTTCTATTTTTTACATTTTTTTATATAAATAAAAATTTTAAATGAATATATGTAAGAAACAATAAATATCTCTGTTATTTCGCAATTGTAATAATGTATTTTTCTCAAATAAAAAATGAAACTGATGTATTAATTTGCCGTATTTTATTGATATTAATTTAATTTTTTTCTGTAGAAAATAAAAACATCTTTATTCTCTACGTTGGGGAAAAGTAATTTCAGTTTTAGGAAAAAAAAAATAATGATCAAAGGTCAGTTTCAATTGAATTGAATGAACTCAAGAAAATATTTATTTCATTAAAAATTCTTATTTTCAACACCGAACTAAAATTCGTCTGCTGGAGTTCTTAAAACGATATTTTACCTTTAACTTATTAAAAATTAATTTACATTTTTAAATGAAACTTTTAATTTTAATTATCCAACTTTTAATATCCTCCGCTAACTTTTTAGTCGTAAATTCGCCAACTGTTAATATCAAATGCCAATTGTTATGTCATAAATTGGCCAACTTTTAGTATGATACGCCAACCTTTAAGTCATAAGTTTGTCAACTATTAATATTATGCACTAACTTTTAAGTACAAAATTCGCCAACTTTTAACATCATACGCCAACTTGCATGCAGACGATATTCATAATATGATTTTATTAATATGATATTTTTAAGGACTAAACTTTAATTTTCTCTAATGACTAAATATGGACTGCTCTGTCTAATGATAGTGAAAATGCATTCATTTATTAAGATACTTATAAAAATCAATGTTGTAATATTACCATTTTAAATTAAAATAATAATAATAATAGGTAGTAAAAGTATAAATGATAATAAAATATTTGATAATCATTTTAGCATTCTGTCCTAATTATAGCAAATAAACATTTATTTTGTATTCCATTTTATTAAGTTTTTAATGGTGTTGCAGGTAAGTATTTTAATTGGTTATTTGTGCACGGTAAATCCATATGGTATTTGAAAATTTATTAAATAATGTTAATTTTAATTTCATTATATTTTTCAAAGCAGTCAAAAATTAATATATACAAGATGTCATAAAATAATTTTTTTTATTTTTATTTCTTAAGTAATTCTCAACTTAGTAGATGCTTGGAAATTAAATTGTCTTAAATTTGATTATCTGATGTTAATCTGATTTCCTTAATATGGTTAAATTGTCTTATAAAAATTAAATAAAAGTAAAAAAAAAAGGATGAAAGTTTTTACAAAATAATAAAATAAATATGTTAGTTTACAATACAAATATTGTTTTATAAAAATGAAAGTATTTACAAACAAAATTTAGAAATAGGTATTTAACTTTTTTAACATGATATGATACTAAATATAATTATAAAAACATGTAAGTTAGTCACTGTTTAATAATAGACAAACACTAGAAGAAAATATAGCAAACCCACAAGAATATGAAGAAAAAAGTTATTTGTTTAAAAATATATAAATATTTGCTTTTAAGATCATAAAGCAAATATTTATTATTTTTTAATAAATATCTTCTCGGTATTATTTTATTTATTTATTCATACTGTCATAATTTTTAGCAATTAGAATATTTTGTAATATTGCAATATTTCCATTGTATATTACCGTACTGTTTTAATAATTCTGGAATTTACAGTAGTATCAATGCTAACCCTTTTCTCTCAAAATTCAATTTTCACCCTAAAACACTCCAAATATTTATTTGCCGCCAAAAATTGCTTTGGCTGAGTCAACAAAGATCCATTCTTTAGAGCCTGTTTTTGTCAAGATTTCTATCAGCGCCAACGTATCAACACAACAAAATGATTCTCAAAAATTACTATCTACTGTCAAACTCCATGAAATAAAATTTTTATAAATTTTATTTTAAAATTTTCTTTCAAATTTAATAGATACGTAAAATTTAAATCAGATTAAATAGTCTACAATCTGATTAAATTGCCTTAATCTGATGCCTTAATCTGATTTCTCAAGTTTAACCCAACGTATAATTAATTTTTACCCCTTGTTAATAAAAACTTTCATTAAGTTTTTATTAACAAGATTTAAAAATTAATTAATTTATTCTTTTTAACATTATAAAATACTCAAATATAACTATAAAAACCTATACGTTAATCAGCGATTATAAAGATAGACAGACACTAGAAGACAATGTAATAAGCATCAACTAGCATATCGAGAAAAATTATTTACTTCAAACTAATAATAATAATAAATATTTGTTTTTAAGAAAATAAAGCAAGTATTTACTATTTTTTGAAGTAAATAACTATAAAAATAAATCTTTATAAATAAAAATTTTTCTTTATAATAATAATAACAATTTATAAATAATAAATAACTCTTTATAATAATAATAACACTTTATAACTCTCTATAAATAAATACCAGAAAATAATAACGCTTTATTTTTATCTATTTATTTATAGTGCGTAATTTTTTTAACAACATGTAAAATTCTAACAATATTTTACATTTAGTTCCCATTGTATGTCACAAAAAAGATTTTTAATGATTTTGGAACTAACAATACCTCAAATACTTATGCTTTCCATTAAAAATTTCAATTTTCATCCTAAAAACACTCCATATTTGTTTGCCGCCAAAAATTGTTTAGCTGAGTCAACAAAGATCCATTCTTTAGAGCCTGTTTTCCCAAGATTTCTATCAGCGTCGACGTATCAAAACAATTCGACCCCAACCAAGATAATACAGATGGAGATTCAAAGAATAATATGATTGCATCGCATATTCCAGAAACATGAAACGCCTTGTTTTTATGACATCAAGGTAAGAAGACGTTTTCTTCCTCTTTCGAATAAATGGTCTTTCAGAGATATAGAGGCACAAAAAAAAAGAAATCATATTTCTTATTCCATCAACAGATCTTGTTTTCTCTTTGACTTCTTTTCCAAGCTATCACAACTTTCTGATCGCGAGTGAGGAACCAGAAAATATGTTGAATGGGAAGAATGTAAACAATAATATTTGTAAAAGATTGTTCATTTTCCTGGGGTTTATGATTTGACACCTAGTATTACCTGGAACTGTTCATTTACTTTAATGAACTGTTATTTTATCATTGCATTGGTGTGATGTAAAATCAACATATGATTCAATAAATGGAATTATGGTTGCAGCAATAAGGTAGAATAATTTATATGATATTTATTTTATACTTGAAAATAGATTGATAGAAATGCTTATCAATTTTCGGTTGAGGTACGAAAAAATATTTTCAAAGATGGGTAAAAGGAAAAGCAAAAATTTTCTTGTATCTGGAAAATTTTGTATCTCAGATACTGAGGTAACTGAAGTGTTTATTGCTTTTTGAATGCAACAAGAAAATAATATCCTCATCATCAGCCACATTAACTGACTATGTATAGATGGGATATGAGCTGTTACGCCAAATGATATATATGAGGATGACAAAAAAAAAAAAATAATAAAACAAAAGGTTCTCATGTTGCTACTATTTTTAAAATATCTTTCATTTATTTGCTTTTATATTTTTTTGAAAAATAATAATATTTAATATTTGTTTTTAAAAGCATAAAGCAAATATTTGTTTTTTTTATAAATAAACTTTTTTCTATATTTTTATCTTATTTATACTGTCATAATTGTTTAACAATATGTTAAATTCGGTAGGCATTTTCATTTAATTTGCATGGTATATCACCAAAAAGATTTTAATAATTCTGGAATTTACATCACCATAAATATCTCATTTTTCTATAACGTTTCGTCCTAAAACACTCCATATTTGTTTGCCGACAAAATTGCTTTGGCTGAGTCAACAAAGATCCATTCTTTAGAGCCTGTTTTCCCAAGATTTCTATCAGCGTCGACGTATCAAAACAATTCGACCCCAACCAAGATAATCCAGATGGAGATTCAAAGAATAATATGATTGCATCGCATATTCCAGAAACATGAAACGCCTTGTTTTTGTGACATCAAGGTAAGAAGACGTTTTCTTCCACTTTCGAATAAAAGATCTTTCAGAGATATAGAGGCACTAAAAAAAGAAATCGTATTTCTTATTCCATCAACAGATCTTGTTTTCTCCTTGACTTCTTTTCCAAGCTATCACAACTTTCTGATCGCCAAGTGAGGAACCAGAAAATATGTTGAATGGGAAGAATGTAAACAATAATATTTGTAAAAGATTGTTCATTTTCCTGGGGTTTATGATTTGACACCTAGTATTACCTGGAACTGTTCATTTACTTTAATGAACTGTTATTTTATCATTGCATTGGTGTGATGTAAATATCAACATATGATTCAATAAATGGAATTATGGTTGCAGCAATAAGGTAGAATGGATTTATATGATATTTATTTTATACTTGAAAATAGATTGATAGAAATGCTTATCAATTTTCGGTTGAGGTACGAAAAAAGATTTTCAAAGATGGGTAAAAGGAAAAGCAAAATTTTCTTGTATCTGCAAAGGATTTTGTATCTCAGATACTGAGGTAACTGAAGTGTTTATTGCTTTTGAATGCAACAAGAAAATAATATCCTCATCATCAGCCACATTAACTGACTATGTATAGATGGGATATGACGCTCAAATATATATACAGCAAAAAAAAAATAAATAATAATAAAAAAAGGTTCTCATGTTGCTACTATTTTTAAAATATCTTTCATTTATTAGTTTTATTTTATTTTTTGACTTTTGTACATATTTAATATTTCTTTTTAAAAACATAAAGCAAATATTTATATTTTTATAAATAAATACCATTTTTATCTAATTATTTATAGTTTCATAATTTTTTAACAATTTGTAAAATATTAACAGTATTTTACATTTGGTTCCAATTGTATATTACCAGAAGCTTTTAATAATTCTGGAATTAAAAGTACTATTCATATAATAACTCTCTCTAAAACTTGCAATTTTCACCCTAAAACACTCCATATTTGTTTGGCGACAAAAATTGCTTTGGCTGAGTCAACAAAGATCCATTCTTTAGAGCCTGTTTTCCAAAGATTTCTATCAGCGCCCAACGTATCAAAACAATTCGACCCCAACCAAGATAATCGGATGGAGATTCAAAGAATAATATGATTGCATCGCATATTCCAGAAACATGAAACGCCTTGTTTTTATGACATCAAGGTAAGAAGACGTTTTCTTCCTCTTTCGAATAAAAGGTCTTTCAGAGATATAGACG
Source organism: Caerostris extrusa (assembly GCA_021605095.1). NCBI lineage: Eukaryota > Metazoa > Arthropoda > Arachnida > Araneae > Araneidae > Caerostris > Caerostris extrusa. The sequence goes on along the minus strand of BPLR01015954.1, from coordinate 102,818 downwards.
CACAAAAAAAAGAAATCGTATTTCTTATTCCATCAACAGATCTTGTTTTCACTTTGACTTCTTTTCAAGCTATCACAACTTTCGATCTACGAGTGAAGAACCAGAAAATATGTTGAAGGGAAGAATGTAAACAATAATATTTGTAAAAGATTGGTAATTTTTCTGAGACTTGTGATTTCATATCTAGTGTTACCTACAACTATTCATTTTTGGTGTAAATATCAACACATGATTTAATAAATAGAATTAATTATGATTGAGAACATATAAGGCAGAACGGATTTTTTATATTTATTTTAAACTACAAAAAAATTGATAGAAAGATGCATGAATCTTCAAGTTGACGAAATAAAAAAAGTTTCAAAGTAGTGTAAAAAGGAATGCCATTTTTTTTTTATTTGTATTTGCAAAGGATTTTGTGTCTGACGTACAGAGGTAACTGAAGTGTTTATTGCTGTGTTTGACTACAATCGGAAAATAATGTCCGTCTTTCATCATTGTCCGCATTAACTTACAATGTATATAAATAGGACATGGAACTCAGTCATGTATACAGCATAGAAAAAAAGGTTTGATGCCGTTGTTATTTTTTAAGATATCTTTCATTTATTTGTTTTATTTTTTGGTTGTAGAAAAATAAATTGCGTTGAAAGGACATTGAATAAAAAAAATGTTTAAATATTAATTTAAAGTTGTATTGATTTATTTATTGAGTGATAATACAGAGCCCAAAGTGTCCTACGTCTAAGGATTGTTACAAGTCTTGTATTTGTTTTTAAATAATAATATCTATAAGAAACATTTGTAGAAATTGCTGTTTGTTAAGGTTTTTTTTTATATTTACTTCTACAATAATGACAAATGGAGTTTATCTGAACCAGGTCAAAACAATGTACAACAACAATTGTTAAAGAAACACAATAAACAGTAAGGAATTACTGACTTCAGGATAAAGGACAATACAATTGAAAAACAGTTTTACTGAAATGAGGTTGATACTTTGTGATGCAACTGCTGTTTTATTGTCTTTTGACAGTAAAACAGGAGTTGCATCACAAAGTATCAACCTCATTTCAGTAAAACTGTTTTTCAATTATATTGTCCTTTTACTTACTTCGAAAAATAGCAAATACATAAGAACAATAAAACTTTCTATCTAGTTCTTCGAGTCTGACCGTTTTCTTACGCACGCTAATTCTATCGCTAGATTACCCAGTGATAATACAGAACCCAATGGGACTCACGTTAAAGTGTTGATATACGTCTTGAATTTGTATTTAAATAATCATATTTATAAGAAACCTTTTCTAAGAAATGCTATTTGTTTAGATTTATTGTTTTTACTTCTTCAATAATGAAAAATGGAGTTTATCTAAACTAGATCAAGACAAAGTATAGCAACTGTGAAAGAAACACAATAAGCAGTAATGAATTACTGACTTATATAAAAGATTATAAAAAATGCTTGTAAGTTGCATCAATAAAACAGAAATTGCAAAAACTATCAACCTCATTTCTGTAATTTTCAATTATAATTTCCTTTTTCACTTCGAAAAACAACAAATACATACGAAGAATAAAACTTTCTGTCTACTTCTTTTTTGCACGCTAATTCTAACGCTAGATTATCGAGTGATACTATAGAGTCAATGAGTCTCACGTAAAAGGATTCATACACGTCTTGTATTTGTTTTTAAATAATCATATTTATAAGAAATACTTGTAAGAATTGTTATTTTTCTTCTTCAATAATGACAAATGGAATTATCTAAACCAGATCAAAACAATAGCAACAACAGGAACACAATAAACAATAATGAATTACTGACTGCTATAGAAGACAATAAAACAGAAGTTGCATCACAAACTATCAACCTCATTTCTGTAAAACAATTTTTCAATTATATTATCCTTTTTACTTACTTCGAAAAATAAGAAATACATAAGAACAATTTTCTATCTACTTCTTCGAGTCTGACCGTTTTCTTACGCACGCTAATTCTATCGCTAGATTACCGGTGATAATACAGAGCCCAATGGGTCTCACGTCAAAGGATTGATACACGTCTTCAATAAAAGTCATATTTTTCCTGCACTTTTTGCTGATTACTTTCCTACTTGATTGAAGAGTATTTTTCTGGAAAAAAAATGGATCAAAATTCTTTCCCGACGAAGTATAACAATTTAGCTTTTACATTACGGCTAATGTCGAACGAGGAAAGAGAAAAAAAAAAAATGGCAATATTTATTTTTCTGGAGTAGTAGTTCTTATCGCTTGAGAATTCGAGGAAAAGTTTCGATTAAGATGGCGATAGGGAACAAATGATAAAAATATAAGAAATAAATAAGCCTGGATTGTTATTTTTATTTTATTTTTTTATTCGGAGTATCGATGGGTGATATCAAGAATTTTTGGAAAGTTTCGAAAATTGGGAATGTTCTAAATTGACGATGAGGGAGAAAGATATAAAAATGATTCTTATTCCTTTAGTATCTATAAATTTGCGATAAATTGAGATATTTTTTTTTCTCTCAGTTCTATAAAATTCATTTTATTTCTAACAAAAAATTATTTTAATACATAATTTTTAAAGATTATTTAGTAATTGTTTTTAATATTTGTATGTTTTTTTTTACTAAATGTTATTGATTTCAATAAATAAAGAAATATTCAGAATATCATATGATAGATAAGTACTATAACAATGTCAATTTGATAATAAATAATTAAAATGTGAATTATTTTTAAATAAAATAAAAACAATGCAAAATTATGTTAATTAATAATAATTAGGCAATATTGAAAACAGATATTAAAAATATATATGCTTTATATATATATAATACTAATTATTGTATTATATAGCATTTAATATACTTGATAAGGAATTTGTTAATGTTTGGTGGTTTATTAATAAAATATTCTGTAAAGAAAGTTTAATTACTTTAAAGAACTTTAAATTTGTAAATAAATTTATTATGTTATATTTTTATTGGCATCTGTGGAATAATACATCAAAAATATATTATTAGATTTATTAGTTAATGCTAATGTTCTTGATTATTCAAATTATAACGATTTGCTCCAAAATTTTGCATAAATATTTTTGATATAAATGTAACAGCAAACATTTCATATTAGCTTCATTTTATAATTTTTATAAATGATGTAAAGTATTAAATATTTGAAAATCAATGGATACTATATAAAAGCGGCTTAAATGTTAGTTAAAACGATTGTACTTTATATTGATCATCATAGTTGAAGAATTGTTTTATAGTAATTTCATATTCCCCGTCTTAAGATTTTTGCTGTTAATAAAAAGTTTGTGAGACCTATAACATTTTCTATGGCTTTCTTACTAGTACTACCTTATAAATCTACTATTTTTTTCATTTTTACTAATAATGACCATTTTAACAACCCGACTCGGGGTTCAGTAGTAACATACGTCACTATTGATCATTAGGGCAGAAATTCAATCCGCTGTCGACATTATTGTAAACTCTGTTTCAAAAACGAAAAGGCTCGATGGCATTTATGAGCTTCAGCGCCTTGCCTCGTAAGTCAGATTACCTGGTGGAGTTTCTTGGATTTTCTCCAATACGATAAGCAAATGAGGGTAGCCCACATTAAATTCTTCCCGAAAATCACTGTTGTCCTTCAGTGATTTGGAATAAAGTCAGACTTCTACATACAGGTGATACATCACAACAGAAGTTGGCCCCCTTTCTCACCATCCATGAGTACTACTCATGGGATGTCCGTCATGTTCTGCAGGACACAGAAGACACATTACCATTATAACAGCATCTCAGCAAAACCCTTTTCTTTACATTAAGAATATTTTTTTTCATACAATACATATTGCGTTATATTTCATTTTATCATATCTTTTCATCACTAAAATCGTACAATTCATATGTTTTATTGTAAAATGCATATGTAAATAATTTTGAATTGTGCAATATTAGTATTTTTACAGTTTATTTCATTTACCATACAGCACTCCTTTTGAATCTCATTCAAAATCAACGAAGTTGCATTTCCTGTCTTGCTGAATTATAAATATAAATAGTATGCGTACAGATACAAATTTAACGCTTTACTTTCAAAATGAATCTTTAAAACATTCATTGTAATTTTTGCATCAAAATGGAAGTAAATACTAAGAGTTTCAAACCGCATAATTGCTCTTTTAGGCCCGAAAATATTAATTTCCCCGTATCACAGGAAACTCTTTTCTATTCTAATGGTCTCATTACGACGTTTCCCTTTCTATGACAGGAAATGATTCTTCCGTTTTAAAGCTTCATTTCATTCAAATACCAAATGCACAATAAAATAGAAATATATTTTTTTATAAAGGTTCTTTACCTTTACATGTACTTCTTTTCATACCAAGCACCAAAACATGCTGAGACATGTTAAGATGGTACGAAAAAAATCCTTCAGAACGAGTTTTCCGTTTTAAATTGCGCCAAATGGTACGCGAAGATTCGAAGCAGACAATGCAGAGGTAACAAAGAGCCCAACTTCCTCAGAAACAAGCGAGTGTTGCCACTTTTTCAAAAGTAAAACAATCTCGAGACCTGGAGGGTTTCGGGTCCTTAACAATTCTTCCAAACATTGAAGTGTTCTTTTCTTCCTCTGGTGTTCGCTTTCCGAATTAATCTGTAAACAGGAGGATTATGGGTAGGTGGGTAGTTGCTGACGTCACTGCAAGTTCCAAAGTTGACATCATTAAGTGGCCAATCACCGTTGTTCGAAATCAGCGAAATTTCGAATATATTTGAGGTGCTTTGTGAAGCGTAAAATTTAAGGGACTGGTCAAAACTAGTGCAGTAAATGTTTGCAGAATAAAATGCGGGGTTTCAGTAATAATGCAGTTCTTATTAAAATATACTTTGAAAAATATATTTTTTTGTTAAAATGTATAAAAAATCGACAGTTTTATTTATTTGTTAAAAAATGCATTTATTAATCTAGTTTTTAACATAAGTGAAAAAATGCGAAAAATAATCTCTTTTGATGCATACGGTAATTCGTTGATCATTTTAAATAATGTCTCAACAAAATGCTTAATATTTTCTCAAAATTGTATGGCATTAATACTAGAATACTAATTTCTCCTTAAATTTATATATGGTCCCTATTAAAATGTTAGGTTTTTTTATTACAGAATATTGGAATATTAAAGAATGTGACAAATAGGAATCACTTCACGAAGTTCTTGAAGATATCAATCCGGAATTGTATTACTTTCTGTACAATACATACATTGTTCTTTACAATTCTAATTCAATAAACAGGAAAAATTTCGCTAAATTCATTGACTGCCAAGCTTTTACTTAAAGACAGATAAAATGTGAAGGACACTATGTATCATCAAGGTATCTATCTCTCTTAGTGCTGCTCTTTCCAAATTAGGGTGGTAAAATTTTAATGCATCGAATGTCCCCGGTGTTAAACCCTGATTAATGTTGAATCATCTATAAAAATGCCGTTTAAGTGAGAATTTACCATTGAATTATGAGTGTACTTGCTTTTACTGAAAACAATACAAATTTTTAAGACATAAATAATATTTTTTTTTTTATAATTTTATCTTAAATTTTTAACAAATATTTCTCAAATAATTTATAATGTCAAATTGAAACAAAAAATAGTGATCAACTGTTTCTATTGCCTATTTTCAATTCAATTCTATAAATAACAGAATTTAAAATTTTTATTCTGCAGCAGATAAGAATATTCGAAATTCATGCCTGGTTTAATTTAATTTAATTTGATATGCACTTTAAATTTTATGGTACTGATAAACTATATTATATTAGTATTTTCTTATTTATCTTCATAATAGTTATCAACAGACTACCAGGTATATTCTTTTGATATGATTATTAAGCTAAATTTTATCAGCTAATTAAATTTTGCTATAAAATGTTTTTAAATTTTTGTACGTTTGACAGTAGAGCATTGATTAATTTTAGTTAAAAGGACAATAGCTTATTGATTAGATTTAGTAATTACTTCCAAATGTTGAAAATACGTTTCAAAATAACATCTTCATAAATAGCTCTTTGTCTCTTTTAAAAATAAATTATCTATTGTCTGATGCCTATTGTTAACTCGATTCTATGAACAGCAGAATTCTATATTTTAATTTGTAAATCTTATATGAATTAATTTAATTGAAGTGACTTGAATTGATTGAACACTTGATTAATAGGTTTTATTCATAACTATTTTTATTTTATCTTTATTACTCTTTTCAAAAGTCTCAAAATAATTTACTAAAGCACATTTTACATTTTAGTAAAAAAATGCATTATTGTTTAAGGAAATTTTTGATAAGAAATTGATAGGAAAGTTTTAAATGCCCGATTAAATCAGTTAATAATAATTGCTTGAAATCTAATAAACATTTAAAAAAATAATATCTTGTTAAAGTAAGCAAAAAATTATCAAAATGATTTCACTTTTTAAGCTACTAAAATAGTTTTACTTTAGTGATGATGAAAAATGTAAATAACTTTAGATTTATTAAAATGAAATCATTTAATTACTACAAAGATTATTTTGTACTTTTATTAAATGTAGATTTCCTTAGTTAATACAAGTTAATCTAGTTAAATCAACTTCATAAATGCAGTTAAGGTAATTTAGTTTCAAGATGTGTGATTGGAAATTGAACTAATAATAAGTGATAAATAAATGATTTAATTTAATTAACTTAAACTGCTATAGTAATTATTTTAAAAAGTTAAATCAATTTGATTACTATATTTAATTATAAACTTAACCACAGCTGGTTAAACATTAATTGCAAATTATTTTTCTATAATTCTTTCACAATCAACTAAATCAATTTGATACTTATCTTAGACAGTATCTTTTAGTTAAAATATTGCCTTTTACTGTTTAAACAAACTTTTTACTGTAATTACCCAAGACAGTAAACTACAAGACTATTTATTTTGTACAGTTATTTTTTTTTTTTAATTCCAACAAGATTAAACCAAAATAATCTCCATAGATAACAATAATAGTGAATCCTTGTTAAAATTAAACTGTAACATCAACTTGTTAAAAATCTGATTAACTTAATAGTTAACTTTAACAGTAATCTTTGGCATTCTGGTGAAGTCAAACCATAACCACTTTAATCTCTAACCACATAGTCCAGATCTTAAACCCCTTAATCTAATCTAAATCTTTAACCACAATAAATCTTTAACCACATAATCCAGATACTTCAATCAATCTAATCAATTTGATAATTATCTCAGGCATTAGAGTTCAGATTTTAATTTAAAACATTGCTTTGTTTTTCTTCTGATTAAAACGCAATAAATTTAAATAATTAACCAAGACTGTAAACTAAAATACAATTTATGTTGTACAGTTATTTTTGTTTAATAATATAATTACAATAAAATCAAGCCAAAATCTCCATAGATAACTATAATAATGAACTTAAGACACCTTGACAGCAACCTGATCAGAATTAGATTAACTTCATAATTAACTCTAACAGTAATCTTTGGCATTCTGGTGAAGCCAAACCATTAAATCTTTAACCATATAGACCAGGTACTTCCAGACCAAAATGAAATTAACTTGATAATTATCTCTAGCAGTAAACTTCATCAAAACCATTTTACTTCTACCTCATCACCACTGGAGAAGAATTTTTTTTCTTTTTACTCGAGAAAGGACAGTGTTTTTCAGTTATCTTTGAATGGCAGCGCTGCTCTCATTATTTGATGGCTTGTAAGGTGTCTTGTTCCCGTTTTGCTCCGGGGGATTTTTATGAGAAGACCGTAAATCCCGGAGTCATAAAAACGTCCCCGGTGTTAGAGGTGCTCAACAGACCCCGGTGATAAATATCTCAAGTCTGCTTTTTCTTACTCCCTCCAAAAGTTTTATACTGCAGATACAGAGTTATATAGTTGCCTCTCCACTTTTCGAACATGAACTGTAAATTCACAGATCGGCGGCTGTAAATTCACGGTGATAAATGTTTTCAGTTATGTACTTCCTGTTTTCTAGTTATTGTTATGTTTCTGATATTGTACTTTTTTTCTCAAAAGTGTAACTCTGGAATGAAGCGTAAATTTATAAGAATTAGAGCTGTAAACTATCGATCTAAACTATTTCATTTCCAAGAAGGTTTGATTTGAGTTTCATCATGGTTTGTTTAAGGATAGTCCAAAAGGCATATTGATATGATCCAGTTCCAAATGGAACATGCTCTTAAGGTCAAACATGTTATTAGTATGTTCCTGTTACGGACATGGCACATGCTATTGATATGTTCCTGTTATGGAGATGGTACATGTTATTGATATGTTCCTGTTAAGGACATGGCACATGTTATTTATATGTTTTTGCATGAAACATGTTATTGGTATGTTTGTACATGGATCATAATATTGGTATGTTCTTACAAGGAACATGCCATTGTTATCTTCTTACAAGGAGCATGTCATTGTTATGTTCTTACATTTATCATGTTATTGGTATGTACATAAATCCAATTAAATTATTTTTATTAACATTACGAGTCGTTTCAACCAAGTGGATAGCTCGTTGCATTTTAGAACCAAAGATCTTCTGTTCAAAATTGATACACCATGCGGGATAGAACATTAAAGTTTAGACATGTTAAGTATGTAGGCCAATTTGCTCTTCTTAGGCTTACATTGGAGGATATGAACTTTATAAATGCTTCGATTAAGACATGGAAATGACATAAATCAATTAAATAATTTCTGTTAATGTTATGAGCCGTATCAACCTAGTGGATAGCTTGTTTTTTGTTTCAGAAGCAAAGATGCTTTGTTCGAAACTTAATACGTGTGGAACAGAAAGCTTTTTAAGTCTATGACGTGATAATTATGAAGGTCAATCTGCTCTTTTTAGGCTCCCATTAGAGGCTATGAACTCTATAAGCGGATCGATTAATTTCATTCTACTTACGCAATGGCATAAATACAATGAAATTATTTTTATTGACGTTATGTGTCGTATCAACCTAGTGGACATCTTGTTGCGTTTCAGAATCAAAGATGTTTTGTTCTGATAATACATATAAAATTTTACTTATATTCGGAGGATAACATGAGCAGTCTGTAGGCCAATTTGCCCTTTTCAATTCCTTCTATTAGCTCACACTCTGCCTATATATATCATGTTCAAATTTTCAATCGTTCAAAAATACTTTTTATTCATCCACTCAAGTTCAAATACATTTTTTAACTTGTAGTGGATGACACTTGATGTTAATTGAATTTTTCAAATATTAATTCATTCATTAAATTTAATTCATTAATTTTAGTTTCTTTTAGATTTAAGTTGCATATATCTACCAATAGATGGCATCAGATAAACTTAAAAAAATGAATGAAAATTATTTATAAAGGACTTTCTGCAATATAGTGAAAAAAAAAAATAGGAATTGACTTTAATTTTTTTTTTTTTTTTTTTTACATTACTTGTTTAGGATCACATTGGAGAGTATGAGCTGTATAATGCCATCCTTGGAGAGGAATTTGTTCAATTCATGTGTGTGTGTGAAGTTTATCAGGGTGTCCATGATGCACCCGTATTCCACATTGCATTTCAATAGTGCAACATGGGTAGCATTTGAATTTGCTACATATGCCAATCAATTGAGAATTGTCAAGCTGATTTAACTCTCGAAAACAATAATAATATTGTCAAGAGATATTCAAGGATCCATAAAACTTTTCTTCCATAGAGACTATTGTCTCATAATAATAAACAATTTGGCGTATAGTTTATATGTGTTGAAATTTGATATTTTAATTTGTTCGCTTATTTATCATGATAAGTCATTTATAAAAACATAGAAAGAAACACAAAACAATTAAATCTTCTCAAACAGTTTGATTTGAATTTTTATCTAAAACATTTCAATATGGGAAACAAATATTTTCGTTTATTTGCAATTTTGTTATTTAGAAAAATATGAATAACTGCTTATATTTACAATCAATACTAATATATTAAACATTTTCCAGCCACTGCACATTTAATTCTCCAAAATTAATAATACATCGAATTTAAAAAAAATAATAATAAATAAAGGAAACAAGTATTTTAACTAGTACAAATATTTACACAATAGAGCGTATTCGTTATTTCTAAGAATACTTTCGGTAGAAAACTTTCGCAGAAGAAAAATATTTCAATCAAATGTATGAATAGAAAAGCAATTGGGTATTGTGCATTGTGTGCATTGTGCATGTAAGAAGACTGGAATATATTTGAATGCTGTAATAGATATTTTTAGATATCCAAATAATGAAATTCAGACCTGGAGGTGAAATAGTTGGAATTAAACATAACTATATTAAGCTGTTATACGAAATCACGAAAAGTTAATTTTGTTTTGAAGGCAGAAATATTTTGAAGGATTTCATTTTAAATTTATTGATATCATTGTTATGTTGTTCAAGTAGTTATCTCAGAAAATTCTCTTAAATCTCTCAGATTTATAATGCTGTCCTATTTGGATTATTTCTTACCTTAAATAATGTTCATTCATTTTAGTTGATTCATTTTTTCACCTTAATTTTTTATATTTTATTCTTGTTCCTCCCAGAGCAAATTATGGCTCATTTCAAGAATAATCTTGGTGCAAGAATATATTAGCGCTTATCTCAAAGAAATTCTTGGCGCACTCAAATTAGTGTTTATCTCTAAGAATAATTGGTATATTTATATTAAGGGTTTCGTCTAAAAGTACTTAAATAGTTTAATAATAGTTTAGTTAACACAATAGTTTAAAATTCGCAATTTCACCAAAAAAAAATGTCGTAAATATTATTTGAGTGAATTAAAAAATTATTTTTTATCGTATTTATTTATTTTGATATAATATAACATATCAGCTAATAATGACCATAAGCAAATTATACAAAATACATACAACAAAACAAGAAAATGATTATAAAAATATAATATATAAATAAAACACAAAATTTTATTTAAAATAATAAAATAAAATAAATTAATAATAAATACGAAAATGGTAATTTTAACTATAGAAAATAATAATATTTAAATTAATACCTTTGAAAAAAATTCTTTTTTTCTTTAATCTACTGTTTCATAAAACTATTGCAGGACCATTAAAAATTATTTCGAAAAAAACATTAACATTTTCAATTAATTTATAATTTTTTTTTTTTTTTTAATATTTTTCTATCAGCTTCCGATAAAAATACACATGCTTAATAAATAAATTATAAATTAATTGAAATAAACTATAAATATTATTAACTCTAAATTAATAATTAACTATAGATTTTTTCTGTTTTTAGAAAATTAATTATAAACGATAATTAAAGGCATACAATCGATAAAAAACTTAATGAAAGCGTATTTTTTTTAAAAGATATGGATTCCTTTATTTTTTAATCATCTATAGCATTTTCTTATTACAAAGAGGAAAATAAATCCTCATCTTTTATGAATCTGGAGAATTTCTTAGAATTTTAAAGAAAATTAAAAATGTGTACTTAAAATTTATATTCACATGCTTATAATTAAAATGATTATGCTACTTAAAAAAATCTATCTCATTTTTATAAAGAAGTTCTCTTAATAAACTGTACAAAACAAAATATATATAAAAATTAATATAAACTTAAGAAGTATTAATTATAATAAATAAAATAAACAGCTTATATGAATAGTATTTACTAATTACCATTTAATTATCATAGAATAAAAATGAATTACTTTTTAATTGCAGGTAATTTAAGATGAAAAGAGAGATATTCCCTTTTTTTAATTTCTTAACAATGATGTTATTAGTAAAAATATGTAAATTCAGTGGATAAATTAATGTTTGATTGTCTATATTTGCTGTTGAAATTTGAGAAGATAAAAACTGATTGATTTTAATTTTAAATTTATTATTTTGTTAGGAGGGATTACAATATCGTTTAAAAACATTTAAAGTTTTTTATCTTGCAAAAATAGAATATGCGATTTATGCATTATTATTTTTATTTAAATAAATTTTTTAAACGAAATAAAAAAAAAAAAAATTAACTATGCTATTTATGTATAAAAATATATTATTTAACGAATTAGGATATAAAATAAGATTTGAAAATTGTTAAAATTGTACATTTTTATAGCGAAATAATATTAATTTTTTTTTATGGCACATATTTTTTAAAATCACATACAATTTTGTTTTATCACAAATTTTTTAATTACTCAAATTTTTCTATTGCTGGCTCATATTTTTAAAATTAATTTTTTTTTTTTTTTTTTTTTTTTTTTTTTTGCTGGCCCATATTTTTATAATTGCATACATTTTTCTTTTGTTAGTATATATTTTTTAAATTACATAATTTTTTTCTTTTTTTGGCCCATATTTTTAAAATTGCATAAATTTTTCTTTTGTTGGCACATATTTTTAAATTACATAAATTTTTCTTTTTTCTGGCCCATATTTTTATAATTGCATAGATTTTCTTTTTTGTTGGCACATATTTTTAAAATTACATACATTTTTCTTTTGTTTGCACATATTTTTAAAATTACAAACATTTTTCTTTTGTTGGCCCAAATTTTTAAAATTACTTAATTTTTTCTTTTGTTGGCACATGTCTTAAAAATTGCATAAATTTTCTTTTGTTTACTCATATTTTTAAAATTACATAACAAAAAAAAAAAAAAAACATTTTGGTCCATATTTTTAAAATTACAAAAATTGTTGGCACATATTTTGAAAAATACATACATTTTTCTTTTGTTGGCACATATTTTGAAACTACACAAATTTTCTTTTTATGGTACATATCTTTAATATTACATACATTTTTATTTTGTTGGTCCATATTTTTAAAAACATATACATTTTATCTTTTGTTGGCAACATTAGCTTAGACATTAGCAACATATTTTTACCATTATAGCAAATCTAATATATCTTCAATATACTACCTGTATATAAATTATTAAAATTAAAATATGTATTCACTAGGTGTATTCCACAAGTTTTAATTTTGACATACATTTCTTTGCTGGAAAACCGATTTTCATACACCAAATACATCACGAAAACGGTTTTATTTGGATAATACCTTGTAACAGACATATCGATTTTTGTAATAGTTATCCTAACAGTTAAGGACTCAATAAAATAGTTAGGAGATTTGGCTGAAGTAACTAATCTTAACTTTTATTACCTTATTAAATTATTAGGGCCTGTTTTATTTGAAAGTTTTTATATAAATAGTTTTGTAGAATGATTTTTATTGCAAATTACTTCTTTCTTGAAGAAAAAGAAGCTTAGTAAATATTTTTATCGTTTTCAAAAATAGAACCTTTAATTAATATAGTGCATTTGACACTTATAAGTTGAAATATGAAATATATAAAATATAAATAATGATATTTCTCTACAAGGTGCAGTTAATGTTCAAGTATAAATCATATCATAAAACTGGATTATATATATATAGTAGTTACATCAGGGTTTTTAACAAAATATATTCACATCTTATTTAAATACTTACATGTTTCAACGCCAGAATGAAGTCTCTAATCTGTATCTGCTTTTCTTTGTTGAACTTCCATGGGTCTTGAGTTCTGCGTGTATATACCAAAAATAGTTTATCGACAGGAGATCGACTTGTGACAATTTTTGATTGCTCCAGGGCACATGTCCAATATCTACCACCTATTTAAAATTTAACTATTTATCTATATCATAATTATTTCTATTAACTCAACACTTTACTTATAAACTTTTCTTATAATGTTTCATATCGTTCAATGTTAAATTAAAATTATTTTTCTAATGGCGAAGGATTTGAAGAAATAAAATTTAGTGATTATTCTTCAATGACAACAACACATAATTTTTTTTTTTTTTGGTACAACGACAATTTTAAAATACCATTTCGAAACCGTCGAATATTTTTCTAAACTTTCCATGCACACTTTCAAACCATATTAGTTGACTTATTCCTTACTTAACATATGTATACCAGGGCGAACTTAAATAACATGGTGAAGCAGAAGTCAAATTCAAAAAATTTATGAACACAAAACAAAAAAGCTTCAAGCAAAGAAAATAAATTTCAATTCATTTAAATTTTCATTGCCCATTCCATTTGAATCAAAGTCCTCTTACAAGCTATTGAAATAATCTAATAGAAATCAAAATTATTGTTTTCGAATACCAGCTACTTTGATCTGAGGTATTTTGCGGCATATGCCAAAACTGCATATGTGTTAAATATTCAACGTTACTATGTGTGCACTATAAAGGAAAGGAAGTTACGCTGCACCAATATTGCCCCCCTCACACCATATTTTTGAACCCATATATCTCCCTTCACCTACAACAAGGACTTTTCTAGTCATCAGATTATAATACCCATTGTCAGAGTAAACATGATAAGTTCCAGTAAGATCCCCTTTTAGGATATCGAAAGACGCATTCTGTTGAAAAATAAGTGTAAACCAACTGCCTTCTTAAAACTCTTACACAAGTTGCAAATAGTCGCACACACTAGTGCACAGTTTCCATGTTTTGTATATGTAAGCCATCTATACACTTTATCTAATCTATACAGCCATCATGTTTTATACATGTAAAACAAATTCAAAATTTAGATGTTTTGTACATGTAAACCCGCCGCCCACCAAATCCCAAATACATTTAGATATCCATTCATATATTCCAGCCTCAATAAAAGCTTTTAATATATGTATAAAAAACACCTTTCTCTATAAAAAATAGTTTACTTTAACCTAAACATATTCCTTAGATTGTTTGGATATTCAATTAGTCCTAATTCCCTAGCATCCCGAAACCTCATAATCATGATTTACGGTCGCCAGCATCCACCCAAATCTCTATTAGGGCCAAAGGCAGCAGATTGTTGAGTTTTTTGCTGCCCTTATTAGTAATTTCAATCAAAGGAAGCAATCAGGAGATTGGGAAGCAGATCCCTACTTAAGTAAACTCAGAAATACTGGTAATTCTCTGTACATGTAAACTAGCTGCACAGTTTTCATGTCTGTATATGTAAGCCATCTACAGAGTTTAACTGTTCTACACATGTAAAACATACGCACAGTTTAGACGTTTTGTGAATGTAAACCACCTGTCCACAGAATCAGAAATCCAATGAGTGATCCATTCGGCTTTTCTAACCAATTAACTCTCTGGCACTACAATCCATGGTGGATCACAGCTGTCCGCTTACAGGCAGATTCAGAAGCAAGATATGTTTTCTTTTTTACAAAGTTGGTGGATTACGAACCACAACAAACATCAATAGCCCCGCCGGGATTCGATCCTGAAACCTGTGACACCAAACGCCAAAGCACTAATCCTTGGGCCATCAAGCCCATTCGGTTTCTGGCAGCAATATAAACATTTAATAAAAATGTATAAAAATTATTTTCTGTCCAAAAATAATTTACTTTAACCTAAAACAAATTTGTTAGTTTATTTTAACCTAAACAAATTCCTTCGATTGTTTGGCCATTCAATTAGTCCTAATCCCTAGCATCCCGAAACCTCATAATCATGATTTACGGTCGCCAGCATCTACCCAAATCGCTATTGTGGGCCAAAGGCAGCAGATTGTTGAGTTTTTGCTGCCCTTATTAGGCATTTCAATCAAAGGAAGCAATCAGGAGATTGGGAGCAGCTCCCGATTTAAGTAATAGAAGTCGGGGACGAGCGTCCATTCGTCTTCTGCGCGGAAGAATGGACGATCTCTTCTCTCCAGACTAGCAGTTCCGTTTATTTGATAACTCAAGATTGATTCAAATGCATAGAAGTATTTGCAGTTCTATTTCTCAAGTGTGATTACTGCAGCGCTGTTATTGGATGGTACGATTTGTATGATGTCTTCGTAAATCTTTAATTGAATTGATATAAATCAAAATTGTGTACTTAGCTTGACATTTTAGCATACAGACGTGAATCTGTATCAATAATCTTATCAAAATTGTATTCTTTTTTGCTTCAGTGACTCAGTTAATACACAGAAATATGTCCTATGCTTCAATAAAATTCATAATTTTTACTTTTATTTAATTTCTTTATTTGAAGTTTTATAATATGATTTTGAATTAATACATTGTGTTTACATACATAATTACACATAAATTAAAATATATTAAATAAAATTAAAATGAAATAAATTTATAAAAATTAAATGAAATACATTTTAAAAAATTAAATGTAATTAATAAAAATTAAATTAAAAATTTAATAAATTAAATAAAATACATGATACATAAACACATTTATATATTGTGTTTAAATACATGTTATTATATTGTGTTTTAAAAATTATCTTCTTGCAGAATGCTTCTTCAATTTAATAAATGATTTCGAGTGCTATAATATATTAAGAATAATCTTGTTGTTTACATAAAAATGACAGTTTTATCTTTTTACTTTGAAAAGTTTACATCAACGACAGATTTTTAGGATTAAACATTAGATCATATATGCATTTTATAAAGAATGTAATTTAGAGGAAAAAAGCAAATGCAATTTTATTTAAAAAAAAAAAATTAAAAATTAGTTTATATTTGAAAAACGAATCAAGTTTAAAAAATTAAGAAAAATTAGGAATAATATTTAAAAATGTCTTTTATAATTAAATGCATTACATTTCTTATAGTTGAGGATTAATTGTTCTGAAAGGATTTAAATGCCCATAAATACATATTGCGGCCTGACGGCTGAGTGACTAGAAATCTGGCGCTCGGTACCACAGGATTCGAGTCCTGGTAATGACACGGATGTCGATTCGGAATCCTTTTTAAATGTGTAGGTCTTGGTCTGATATGGCTGTTGGGCATAGATCTAACAAACCTACCCAGCACAAAAAAAAAATAATGTTTCGTAATCTAAAGGCCTTGGCCTACCATGAGGCTATCGCGCCTTTGAAGAAGATAAGTGCACATTAAAATGTTAAATGTTTTGTATGGATTTTAATAAAACCCTAATTAATAATTGACCTAATCCTGTTTAAGGATCATATTAACCTCATTTAAGAATCAGGCCTAATCCTATTTAATAATAGGCCTAATTCTATTTAAGAATCCTATATAGCCTCATCCTATTTTAATCATCTAATTTGATTAATCTTTTTCTACATTTTAAATTAAATATTGTTTTATTATAACTACTGTTTTGAATAATGATAATAATCAAAATGTTTAAATTTATTAACAGCATTAGAAGGGCAAGATATAATACCAATACTTTTGTAGCAAATAATTAAATAGTTCTTATAAATAACAAGAAATGGTCAATAAATTAAACCTATTTACATATTTTTTAATGTTAATACTTTTGAATAATGATGATAATTAAAATGTCTAATTTTATTAATAACATTAAAATGACAAGATAAAATAATACCAAGATATTTGTAGCAATTAATTAAATAGTACTTATAAATTGCAAGAAATGGTCAATAAATTTAAAAAAACTTTTTTTTTTTTTTTAAATGTATAAAAACAAAAATTTCAACATTTTATGTTTAAATACTGTTAGGAAATTTTTCCGATTTTAATCATCTAATTTGATTAATTTTTCTACATTTAAATTTACATATTTTTAATGTAGATACTTTTATGAATAATGATACAAATCAAAGTTTCTGAATTTATTAATAACATAAAAATAATACCGATGAATTTGTAGCAATTAATTAAATTGATTATAAATTACAAAAAATAGTCAATAAATTAAAAACATTTTTTTAGGTGTATAAAAACTAGAACTTCAACATTTTATTTTTAATTTTTTTAAATTCCTGTTTTTATTCATAAACAATATAATAGTTAATCAGATTGGGTTATTATTATATTAAATGAACTGCAGATTTTTAAGACTAGACATCGAATTATATATGCAATTTATAAAAAGTAATTTAGGAAAAAAATGAATATAGTGTTAATATTGTGGAATTGTAGTACTAGTTGCAAATTAAAAAAATATTTTTCATTTAGAAACGAAGCTAATTTAAAAAAGCACTACTGAAAAAAAAAAAAAAAAAAAAAATGCGAATTATATTTGAAAATGTCTGGTATAATTAAATGCATTATGAAATTTCTCAGAGATTTGCAAGAGTATAAATTAAAATATTATTTTTTATATGGATTTTTAAATAATCGTTAATAATTAACCTATTAATCCTATTTCAATCTAAATTAATTATTTTTTTTTCTACATTTAAAATTACATATTTTTAACGTTACTAGATTTTGAATAATTATGATAATCAAAATTTCTAAATTTATTAATAATCTAAGAATTACTAGTTAAGTAGTATCGATACTTTTGTAGCAATGAATTACATAGTGCTCATAAATTACTAGAAATGGACGATAAATTAAAAACATTTTTTAAGGTGGACAAAAACATTTCAGCATTTTGGGTTTAATTTTTTAAAATTGTTTCTTCTTATTCATATATGATATAACAATTAATCAGATTTAGGTTAACATATTATTTTAATTAGTTTTAGAATAATGATAATAATCAAAATTTCTAAAATTATTTATGTCATCAGAATTGTAAGATAAAATAATATCCAGAGATTTGTATGAATTAATTAAACAGTACTTATCAATAACAAGAAAGGGTCAATAAATTAAAAAAAAAAACTTATTGTTTTATAGATTACATATTTTTTAATGTTGATACTTTTTGAACAATGTTGATAATCAAAATGTAAAAAAATGTATCTAAATTTATTAATAACATTAGAATGGAAAGTTAAAATAATACCGATACATTAGTAACAATTATTTAAATAGTACTTATTAATTAGAAGAAATAGTCAACAAATTAAAAATAAAAATCTTTACAATTTTTTTAAAGGGATAAAAAAACCTCAACAATTTGTGTTTTATTTTTTTATATTATACGATATAATAATTAATCAGATTGGGTTATCATTATATGAAATCTCTTTCAAGAATATTAAATGGCGAAGGTCACGGCGAAATTTTTTTTTTTTCACTAATCGTCTCGAAAGATGTGATCAGAGTTCCATCCATTACAGCCAAAAACATTGTTGAATAATCGTTTCCGTGTTCAGTAGGGATGAACAAATCTTATTAGTTAAAAGCTCAAGTTGTTTCAACGTAATTAATCTTCCTGGACCAAAAAAAACATGCCTTACCTCTGATCTTTAATAATTAATGATTTTCCGCCATTTGATATCGCATTTAATCATTCAATAGTGTCATTCCTTTAATTATACTTCTGCAAGAAATATAGTAATGGTTATTCCGCTATTAGTTAGTTCTTCCCGGAAATTTGGTTTGGTTTGGTAGATGATATTAAATTTAGTCACACGAGAAATTGAGCATTTAATTAATAACGAAATATTCATTTTGTTGTATCATGGTTTTTTGTTTTACAAAAATCTTCATAATTAATTTTGGATTTAATTGCATTTAACATTTGTTTTTCATTAAAGTCATTCATATCTTTATAAATTGTATTTCAGGCACACATTTCAATAAGTAAATTTTAAGTATACTCTTACAGAAATTTTTTGGTGTATTTTCTCTAACCTACACTCCTGTCCATAAATTAAGGATAATGAAGTTCAGGCAAAAAGAGACAGAAGCAAAACAAATTTGACTTATTTGTAAAGTTTATTTATTAAACAAAAGGTAAAGAGCAGAAAAGATGCTATATGTTTGACATAATTAATAAAATTTGCGATTTTTACTCCCTGGAACCATCATCTTGGAATCGTTGCCAAAGCCTGGAGATGACACTCTGGGCGATTCCAAGTTCCTCGGATACTTCCAGCTGGGTACGTCCACATTCCAGTCGTCCGATAATTCTACCACGTAAAAAATCATCCAAATGCTTCCTTTTTTGCCATAACTATGCGGTTATTGCACTGAAAGGCTTTTTTAAAGAGCTTGTGAACAATTTGACTTCTTTGCCACCATTCCTTATATACCCCTCTCTTACACTCGTCATTGTGACGTACTATCCGCGCTATCTGGGGGTTTCCTGTAATTTGCATATTCTTCTTCAAGATGTGTGTGATAATTCTACAGGTGAAATTTTTATTTTAGGGTTCAATTTCTGTGTGATTCTGAATTATCCTTAATTTATGGACATGAGTGTATATTAATTGATATATATATATATAATCAGATTTACTTTATATGTATAATAGTATATTATACAACAGTATAATTTGATATACAATTTTTAAAATCAATGATGTCAATAGTTACACATTTTGTTAAAAAACATATATCTTATACAGCGTTATTAGATCATTATATAAGAGTAAATAATATTAGGGAATTATTATTAACTTCTTATGCAAATATACTGTGTAGAAAATTAAACGAAAAGAATACGATATTATTTAAAGATAATATGTAATGTATTATAATGATATGGCAAATATTGTATTATCCATGGACTATTTTTATGTTACTTGAATGAATTATATAAAATACTTCAAGATTTGATTTAAGCAAAAGTAATGGTAGCACAATTATTACACCAAGTAATATTCATTAATTCTTCTAGATTGAAACGGTATTTTTTCAAATTATATAATAATTAATCTTTAACCATGGTGGATTATCTCTAACATTATTAGATGTTATCGCTCAGTTGTTATATTATAAAGTGATGACAAATATTATATTATTCATAGATTATTTTATATTATTTTGAACGAATTACATAAAATACACCAAGATTTGATTTTAAATTAAAAATATAAACATATTTCTTACACCAAGAGAGATCTATTAATTCTCCTAGATTGAAACGATATTTGTGTTTCAAATCTTACAAGAATATATCATTCGCCAGATGTTATATATTATAAATAGATGAAAAATAATATATTATCCAAGGATTATTTTACGTTATTTGAACGAATTATAAAAATACTCCAAGATTTGAATTTAAGTAAAAGTAATAGTAACAAAATTATTACAAAATAATTAAGTGAGTTAAATGCATTAATTCTTCTAGGTTGTTGTTGTTATCGTATCCATGGATTTAAAATAGCATTAATAAAGTCAGATCAAGTCAAAAGTCTTCCGAAAGCGGCCGCTAGCAACAGCGCCGCTTCACTATACAGGACCTATCTGGAAGTTGGTCTCGATTGGCACCATACCCAATTTTCAATACATGGGTAGTGAGTGCTGGGCACTCTAGAATGTGCTTAGGTGTTAGGAAGGTATTGGGGCAATTTTTGCAAGGGGATGTATTCCCTGGTCTTGTCTGGGAGAATCTTCATCCCTCTGTAACGATTAGGTATCTTCTAGGTTGAAACGGTATTTTGTTTCAAATCTTGCAAGAATAAGTACATTCCCCAGATGTTATCGCTGAGATGCTATATTATAAGGATATGACAAATACTATTATTATTCAAGGATTATTTATATTATTTGAACGAATAATATAAAATACACCAATATTTGATTTTAATGAAAAATAATAGTAACACAATTACTACACTAAGTAAAATTGTAAAATTCATTAATTCTTCTAGCTTTAAATGGTGTAGTGTTTCAGATTTTACAAGAATAAATCATTCACCAGATGTTATCACTGGATGTTTTATTATAAATAGAATGAAAAGTAATATATGTCATTCAAAGTCTATTTTATATTACGAATATTATAAAATACTCTAAGATTTGATTTTAAGTAAAGGTAATAGTAACACAAGTGTTACACCAAGTGAAATTCATTCATTCTTCTAGGTTGTAACGGTATTGAGTTTCAAATCTTGCGAGAATAAATCATTTCTCCAACTTTTCCCTGGCTTTTAAATATGTCTGGCCCTCGCACTTAAATGAGTTCTTCCTCCAACTGAAAAGCTATCGTGCATTCTTCCGAGTTCATTTCGAGTGCGAGTTATAAGAGATGATGAAAAACGCATCTGAATTTAAAAAAAATAAATAATAATTTATGCGATTTCTTTCCAAAAATAAATACGAGATCTCCTCTGCATGAATTCGTTATGAAAATGGTGAAGCAATTATGATAGACGTCCACCGTAAAGGGAATTTTCATCAGGGCATAAACTTTTTAAGAGGGGATGTCCATTCATTAAAATTGAGTAATTTTGTTCTTTACATTCATCATTCATTAAAACTGATGTTACATTCATCATTCATTAAAGTTGAGTAATTTTTGTTCTATTAGATTCGCCATTCATTAAATTTGAATATTTTTTTCTGTTACATCATTCGTTAAAATGAATATTTTTTTTTGTTACATCATTCATAAATTTAGTAATTTTTTTTTTCTTTTACATCATTCGTTAAAACTGATTTTTTTTTGGTTATCATTAATTAAAATTGAGTATTTTTTGTTCTGTTACATTCACGATTTAAAACTGAGTAATTTTAGTTCTTGTTACATTCATCATTCATTCAAGTTGAGTAATTTTTGTTGTATTACTTTAATAGTTCATTGCAATTGAGTAATTCTTGCGCTGCTACAGTCATCATTAATTAAATTTGATTAATTTTTGTTCTGTTTCATTCATCATTCATTAAAATTGAGTATTTTTTGTTTTGTTATTTTCAATACATCAGTTTTTTTTTTGGAGTGCTATGCAAACATTTATTCCGTTTTATTTGTCCGCTAACAGATAAGACATTAATGTTGAGATAAAAGTACAAAGATAATATTGAGGTAAAAAAATGATAATACAATTCTTCTAAATCGAAACAGTTAATTAATTAAACATCACATAACCTTAAAAATGTAATCAATACACCACCAAGCTTCAAACTTTTAAAAATGAAACTATAAAATAAGAAATAACAATTGCAAGTATGGAATGGAAGTGAATATTTTCAGTATCAGAAAATTTAAAATTTCATTCATTACATTGGGATAGTTTACAAGTAAATGTGCAAATTTCTTTAAAGGGTAAAAAAAATTTTTGAATTAATCCAGATGAATAAATTACCTTTTTCAACACATACTATGAACATTAATTATGATTTTAGTTTGCAGATTGTTTAATTGGTTTAACTTTCAGATGTTATACACCGATATATATGTGATACAAATTAAGAATACTTGTATATTTTGTAAGTTTTTCTCGTAAAATAGTGTTTCAAAGTATAAATTATTGCTTCCATAAACGCAAATCTCTCGGGTCGAATGTGTCTATGTTTACGAATACGACTACGAACACGTATGTGTGCTGCATATAGATGAGCTACAGCGCACGCGGAAATTTTTGATTTTCTTTCCATCACACATTTCCGTGAATTTCGAGGCTTTTTCTCCAACATATGTAAAAATAAAAAAGGCAGACAGTTAAGAAAAGTAACCACCAAAGTACAGATGACGGTAAGTTGTAGGGAATCACGGAAAAAACTGAATTAGGACTGTATAAAGTGCATATTTTTAGAGAGTCACAGCACAGTTTTCGTATAAGACTCATAGAAACTATTTGAAGATACTGAATACAAAAACAGAAATCCTGGGAAAGATCATCGAAAAACCATGAGGGCAATTGTAGTTCGACATGTATTACAGCGAGACGTAATCACTATTCTTTAGATTTCGTGACTTTCATGTTGCTATCATGCTGTTCTTTTGCTGCAGTTCTACGTGTTAGATAGCCATATGCACTGGTGATCAAAATTCAGAAAATTAGCCTTTTTTAGAATCCTCGTATATATATGAGTTTCAGGAGATTTTATTTGCAAATTTTTAGTTTTGATTTCTCGCTCTACGGTCATTTATTGCACACTTTGGGCTAAGTAGAACCAGTACCTGCAGCTTAACGTGGGTGAATAACCATTAACAAACATCCATTCCACCACCAGAATTCGAACCTGAAGCCTGTGGTATCAAATGCAAGAGTGCTAGCCAATTGGCCATCAGGCCGGTTTGATTAAACCCATTACATCATTATACATTCTCCAAAAGGATGTGTGTATAAATCTTAAATCTTAGATATAAATGCTTTATAGGTTTGATAAAAAAACTTTATTATTGACGTCATTAAACACACACAGACATTATATTATATATATACTTAAATATTTTACTGTTATAACATAGTTAATTAAAAATATTTTACATCTGCACAGTAGAAAAATGTTTATTATTAATAATTATAATTAATTATTAATAAGTAAATTAAAATTTGTTATAGAAAATTATTTGTCGATTTATTTCTTTTTTTCTAATGTTAGCTATAACCAATCTTTCACTTCACATAAAATTAATTAATTGAAAAACAAGAGTGATTTTGGTTAGAAATTTAGGTCGTTGTCTTCCAAGGTGATGAATTAGTGATAATGTGATTGTGTTTTGTGTAAAATTATATTCAAATAAGTGATTTCCTAGAGAAAATATAGTCATTTATTAATGTTTCATTCATCATTGGCCTATTTTTAAATAGCCGTTTTTTATCCAACTATTTTTGTTTGATGATGTAGATGTATTTTAGAAAGAATCAAATCTAACATAAGTTCGAAACAATAAAGCATTTTGAAGGGAAAAAAATCAATATTTTATTTAAAAAAAATAATACAAATAAAGTGACGATAAAACGATGAAAAACCTTTAGACGGATGGTTAAAAGAAATAAAATAATACAATAAAGGAGAAAATATAAGTAATATTTTTACCAAAAAATAAAGAAAGAATATATATATATATATATATATATATATATATACTTAATTTATATATTTTTATGATAAATATTCTACATATTTTTCAAAATAATATTTAAAACATTTGTTGTTTGAATTCTGAATAAAAAAATCCATAAAAATCCTTTTTACATATCTGTAGAATAAAAATAGAAAAAATTATACATATATGATTCATTAGAAATCAAAAAATATGTGTATCGAAAACAATTTAAGACGCGAATGAAATTCAATAAAAACCATATGAAGGTTGTTTTGAAACACGCAGTACAACCATACCTATTGTTTGCTTTCCTCTTTTTCAATCTGTTCAAAGTTAAAGAAAGGATAAAGGGCTTATCCAAATCCTTTTTCTTCCCAAAGTCGGAAGATATCGAAACTTCCTTGTTTGTTCCACCTTGCTTGTTTCGGAGAACAAAAAAAAAAGAAAATTTAAAGTCTCCTTTTTATGCAAAACTTTCTCCATAGATTTAAAAAAAAAAAAAAGATTATTTCTCCGAGACCTAGATGTTATTATTTTTTTTTAAATCAGCTTGAATTTCAAACATACTTCGATAAAGAATATTTTAAAATTAAGATGTAAAACACATTGCTTGAGAAAAAAAAAATATATTACGATAATTCAATCAATATTTATAATCTTTTTTCAATCAATCCATCAATTGGTCGTTGTTAGTTTATGTTAGTATGGTTCATATAGACAAGTAATCGACTGTCAATTAATTACATTAGATAATGAGATAATTGCTTGATTATTCTGATTAAGTGTTTCGCACCTAAAAAAAAAGATATGATTCAATGAAAGGTCCAATGGTAATTCGTTTGGAAAGCAATGGTTCAATTTTCCTTTTTTCTTTATGTTCTAAATTCTTATTCTAAACTACTTTCATGTATATTAAATTATTGAGCAGTTCAGGCCTATGATCAAATGCTTTACAGATCACAGATTGTCAGTTAATTATATCAGAATAAAGATTGTATGCCTATTGGAACAAAGTTTCTCCTTCTTGTAATTGCACTACATTGGTTCGATTTACCTTTAATTCTCTAATACGATATAAATTCGCTTACTAAACTAAGTATACCACTATATAAATTCTCATATTACATTTAGTATACTACAATATAAATTTGCAGATTTCTAGACAGGAGATGGTATTATTTTGATTTTTGTATTAAAAAACACAAAATTATTTCCATATCTCTAGAATAAAAAAAAAAGAATCATATATACATGATTCATTAGAGATAAAAATTTGTGTATCCAAAACAATTTAAGAAGCGCATGAAATTCAATAAAGCCATATGAAGGTTGTTTCGAAATGCGCAGTACAGCAATACCTATTGTTTGCTTTCCTCTTTTTCAATCTGTTCAAAGTTAAAGAAAGGATAAAAGGGCTTATCCAAATCCTTTCTCTTCCCAAAGTCGGAAGATATCGAAACTTCCTTGTTTGTTCCACCTTGCTTGTTTCGGAGAACAAAAAAAAAAAAAGAAAATTTAAAGTCTCATTTTTATGCAAAACTTTCTCCATAGATTTTAAAAAAAATTATTTTTCTAGGGGACCTAGATCTTTTTTAAATCGGCTTGAATTTCAAACATACTTCGATAAAGGATATTTCTAAATTAAGATGTAAAATACATTGGTTGATATAAAATATATTAAAATAATTCAACCAAAATTTATAACCATTTTTTTTAAATTTTGATTATCAAATGCTTTTGAGACTACTATCAATTGCCTGTTGTTAGTTTGTGCTAGTTCGTTCATATAGACTAGTATTTGACTGTCAATTAATTCAATAGATAACGTGCGGATTGCTTTGTTATTCTGACAAAGTGTTCGTATTTATAGTTAAAAGATATGGTTCAATTTCCTTTGTTGTTCCTTCGTTTCATTCCTTGTATACTACATTTCTGATGGGCTCAGACTTAACTATGATGATCAAATGCTTTACAGATCACCGACTGTCAGTTAATGACATCAAAATAACGACATATGGCTATTGTGACAAGGTGTCTTATTCTTATAGTTGGACTGCATTGTTTCGATTTACATTTAATATAATATTATAATATAAGTTCGTATATTAAATTCAATATACTACAAAAATTTGCCTATTAAACTACACTTCAGGATTTGAACCTGAAGCCTATGGTACGAAAGGCCATACCGCTAGCCAATTGACCATCAGGCCGCATACTTTGAGGGAGATGTATCATTTGCACAATGTTTCAATTATGAATGTTTTCTGAACAATTTTTGAACAAGTGGAGTCCAAACAATTACAAGCATCCATGACACCGCTGGGACTCGATCCCAAGACATATAGCATCGAGAGCCAGAACTCGGCCATCCGCCCCTGTGAAGGAATTTATAAAGACGGAGGCCATATGCCAATTTGTTGACTACATCAGATAACGTGTAAATTGTACGGCTATATTGTCAAAGTGGAATCTTTGCGGAAAAGATAGTTGACAGCATTAGAAAAGAGACAATTTCTAGACTAAAATAATATTTCAGTCGTCACATTTTTTTTCTTCTATTATATGTTATATATATAATATAACATATTTTCTATTATATGTTATTCATAGTTATATGTTTTCTAAAGGAATTAAATCTTTTCGTTTCGAATGTTTATAACTAAAAAAAAAACCTAAAACCTAATCATGTGTCAATATGCCATAAAATGCCAATTCGCAGCAGGTGTCCGAATCCTGCCAAATGGCCGATTGGGTATTATGTAGTGTGCGAATACCGGGAAATCCCAGGCACTGAATCGAATTGAGATAACGATCGTTTGACCCAGAGGGGAGTTCGCTCCAATTGTCAGAACTATCTCTCCCATCTGCTGTACCGAAGATGTCACTGGAGGCGATAACGATTCGACAAATTCATTTGTGTGGGGATTCACTCCCCTTCACTGTAATAGGGGTGGCTTAATCACGAAACAATATTACGAGCGTATAAACAAGTGCGAATAATAAGTCTTGGAATTGTTTGAATATCAACAAATTAAATACAAAAAAATAAGCATTCCAAAAACTAATGTTTTCCATGAAATTATTATACGAAGAACTATTTCAGAATACTTTCAATATGGGGTTAAATATTTAACTAGCTTTCGAGAGGTCTAAGATCTGATTACGCTGTCAATGTAAGTTTAAATGAAGGTGACTCAAAGGTGATAGTGATTTTAGGTATAGTAAATGTTTCTCATCTACTGTCAGGCTACTATTTGTGAGTTTTTCTGGATTTTCTACAAAGCGTCAAACAAATACTAGGTATATAATTTTAAAGCGTTTCCCATGGTGTTTTCGATTCTGCATTTTGACTTAACATAAGGAATCCACTAAATTAATTGAAATGCAACTTTACCAATGTAACCCTGGTAGCATCATGGGTGGCTTGCTACATTGCATTCACATTGTGACATTATAGCGTGAACAAGCATTGTTAAAATGGTCAAGTATACCATCTAGTGATTTTGCAGCTTTCTCATCATCCCCAAAGGAAGGGCATTCTATCCTAAACATTTATCTTGCCTGACTAAGGTATTGGCATGCGTTTTTGGTGTGATATCTCGTCGGTTTTCGAATTAAGCACCCTTTGTTTTGATACTCAACGCAATACCCAACTTCCCACAATGACAATATTTAGAGAAATACAAAATATTTTTACAGGTTGATGTTTTCAATTCTACACATTTTGACGTAACATAATGAAACACTAGATTGCTTGAGATGCAACATATCCAACGTTCCTCTGATAGCACCATGGGTGACCTGCTACATTGCATTCACATTGTACCACTGCAGTTTTGAACAAGCATTGTCTAAGATACCATCTTTAGGATTTACACTTTCCTCACCCTGCCCAACGTAAGAACATTCCATTCTAAAATTTATAGTGCCAATTCAAGAAATTGACATACTTTTTTTCTGTTTGACATCCTTTGTTAGTTTTCGAAACAAACATGCTTTGTTATGATACTAAAACAATACCAACCTGCCCAAAATGACATTTACAGAAATGCAATACAATTATATTACTAATATCCATATTTTAAAGAAGAATCTACTTTTTTATTTAAAAACTGATTTTTTGCCTTTAAAGTTTTCCGATTATACTTTAATACAAGATCATTATGCAAATGACGTTGGAGTCTGCAATCATCTGGCAAAACTCCAAAAGTGAGTCGAGATGAGATGTTTCATCACCTTCACTCGCAGTTTCATCACAACGTGGCAGCCTCCCGTGCGAGAAACTCTCTTGAATGGAGCCAAATCGAATTCCAGCTGTTAGTTCTCAACAGAATCTCCAGTCTGGCCATTTCAATATGAATAGGGAACCAGCACTTTGGCAAGAAATTGGCGTCAAAGGGATCCTTTTTACCCG
The DNA here is from genome assembly GCA_021605095.1 of Caerostris extrusa. NCBI lineage: Eukaryota > Metazoa > Arthropoda > Arachnida > Araneae > Araneidae > Caerostris > Caerostris extrusa. Next base: position 73,688 of record BPLR01015954.1, on the reverse strand, counting down.
ATGAATCTCCTTTGAGTTTGCTTCATTGTTAGATCGCCATTCAGTTCGCCAATTCCGAATTCGTCTTGCATAGGGGAACTTGGCTGTAAAATAAAAAAAAAAGCGAAAAAAAAAGAAACTTGGCGCGTAGGTTCTTTTCTCTAAATATATGAAATATCGACATTTTTGATGTAAGGAGTGAAATACATAATAAGTTTGAGAACATAAATTTGTTTTTTGCTTTTATTTGAAATGTAAACAATAATTGCATTTTCTTTTTTTTTTTTTTTTTGTAATGTTACGTATATATACATATATATATATAAATTTTATATATTTATAATGCCAGGCACTATGATTTTTTTCTTTCCTTTTCTTCACAATCAATCTCTTACCTAGGTTTATAAATTGCACTACGAGTTAGAGACAGTGAAACATCAGTGTGCTCACATGTACCACGAAACAGACCACTGACGAAAATTGGAAAGAAAGCAATGCCTCACTAAAAGGCTTAGGGGCCCTTATTGGTGTGCTTTTGGGATAAAATAAGAAAACCTTCCACCAGGCAGGCCCTTATTAGTGGATAAAATAAGAAAACCTTCCACCAGGCAGCCTGACTAACGATGATTATCGAGAGTAATTTAACGCCTTCTTCCCATGCTAGTTTGTTACCGGACACTGTACGACTGTCAAAGAAAACATGGCATAGGAAATAGTATGAAAGAAAAGCTAGGAAAATTCATTACGCATTCTATGACGATATGTTCAATTGTCATATATTTTATATTAGATCATTCAAATATGTATTAAATTCATAACTATCCTGGGGCAAACGTTTTTTTTTATTATAAAGCATGATATGTTACAACAGTTTGGATAGAATACTCACAAAGTAAATACTAGGTATTTCCAGAAGAGACATTTGGAAGTCTGCACTATCCTCAACTTCTTCGATTTCACAGGAAAAAAAATTCAAATCTACAAATTTACCACTCCATTTAATGTATGGACATATGTTTATGCGTGGACATGGACATGGTTTTATATGTCCATGTTGGGTATAAAACCAAAGATGGGTATAAACCATGATACCATGTTATAAATTGGGGTATAAAGCTTGGTACCATGATATAAACTGGAGTATAAATCATGGTACTATAGTGTAAACTGGGGTATAACGCATGGTACCATGGTATAAACTGGGATATATACCATGGCACCATGGTATAAACTGGTGTATAAATAATGGTATAAAATGAAAGATGGGTATAAAACCATGCATGACATGGGTTTTATTTCGGAACCACTTGTTGGCTATCAAATTGTTTCAATCTCAAAACACAAGATGCTATCCCCAAGTAACTCCAGCCCCGTTTCTAAAAAAAAAACATTAAGGGAAATTAAAGCCACCTTTTCCAAAATATTTCCCCTTTTTCCAGCAAAATAAAGTCTTTCATCTGTACAAACCTATCAATCTCCCCAACGCCGAACAGTGGGTAAAACACTAAAAAAATTCAGCACAATGCACTTTTGCGACGCTGTCGTCTTGCATGGAAGCAGAATCCCTTATGTTTATTTAATGCACTCGGGAGTGTTCTTTCCTCAAAAATTCCTTTTAAAGTGTATTTGTTTGGAAAGCGTTCTCTTCTTTGTGCATGCGTTGATACGATTCCTTGATATCTTTTATCCTGCAGAAGATGTGAAGCTTTTTATTTAAATACATCCCCACGTGCCTTGCCTGATGTGTATGAATATCCCATTTTCCACTGTCTGTAGACAGAATAATGTTACGTTTTAAAGAGGAAAATGTTTCTTTGAAGTAAAAAAAAAAATTATGTATATTTTATTGCTCAAGGATTAAAATGTATTTGTATAATTCATGAATCTACTATTGTCGAGAATTGCATGGCTTTTGTTGAAAGACTGGTAATATTAAGAAAATCAGATTTTTCTTACCATATATTATATTCGAAATTATGTGGAAGGTTCTTGGTTTGAACCTGAGTCTCGCTGCACTCTAACTGTACCTTTTAGGATTGGAACATAAATTTAGTATATTGCTTTTATTTTTTTTTAAAATTAATGCTTGTTTTACTTTCGATATTTGTTTTTTCAACAACTCTTGTGAATATATTTTTATTTTACTATCTAGAAGAGTAAAACTAACTAGTTTTTTTTATTTCGGCTTCAAACTCAAGTTCTGAAATTTAGAATCACTGTTTTTGCATTTCTTTATGTAGAAGAATTCGTAAGAAATATCTTTCAGCCCTTATTTTTTACATGCGTACATGTATTCTAATGACTCTAATCTGGAAACTACCATAATAATACATTTAAATGACTCTAATCCGTAAATGTGTTTGAGTATATTTAGTCCAACGATCAAAATATTTTTTTTTTTTTTTCTAAATTGAAAAGTTTATTTCTTTTATCACAAAAAATTCTCAGAACCAATTCAAGTTAAGACGTACAACTACCCCAATAAATACGGATTTATTTCAGTTGAAATAATCTTACATTGTCTTCAGGGAAATTGAGAGTAGTTATTTGAGTTGATTTCAGTTAATATCAAATCATTGTTTATTTCAGGGTGTTCAAAGTTAGTCCTTTGGCAAATAGAGGAACTTTCACCTACAGATATTTTCCTTACATCCCTCAATTAAATGCGGGAACTTTTGAAAATTCTGCATTAGAATTTTCTGCTGTTATTACAGTAAGTGGGATTAAATGTACACCATTCAGTTAAGTGTACCTGTCAATAAATAAGTAGTTTACAGTAACTAATTACATAAATTTAACGTCCACCATAACGTCCATATAGTATCCTACATTCATCTACATTTAATTCGAATTGGTTTGTCGACGGCCCCTACCAAATCCTTTCGCAACACAAACCGTTCGCATTTACATGTGAAGGCAGTCAAAGGACTGGCTTAAAAGAATCCCGAATCCCCAGTCTGGGAATGACGGATTATGTATTATTGAGCGCTGGAACAACCCGATGAAAGAGAAAATTCCTCCTGCCATCGATGGCAAGTCTTTTAAAAGGCTTAATGCTCTGTATGCAAATGATGCTTCTTTGGGCACAACAATGACCCCAGGATCTTCTGGGCACTTAGTCCTAATGCCGTTAATGGCGCTGTAATCAGGGGAGGAGGGGGAGGAACGCAGTTTGTTCGATTCTTTGGAAATCCCTTCCTGTATTTTTGTCTTCTTTTTTGAAGTGGGTATTACTTTGGACAATGGCTCGAGTGCCTGAAATGGGACTCCATTTGGTGGTGCCTCTTTTTGGATGATGGACACGTACAGATAAAAGTTATTGGGATGGAATTCATTTTGAGTTTGGAATATTTGTTGCCATGTTGACGCTGAAGAGGTTTTCTCTCTCTCTACTATTTTAAGTGTTTTCGAGAAGTCGGAGCTGGAAATGGAAGATAATGTTTTGTTCCAAATAGGATGGATCTTCTGTGACTGAATTATAAGTTAAAAATATGAATAAATAAAATCTGTTTTAGAAACTTTTAGAGTAGGATTAGATAAAAGATAAAAAAGAATAGCGAGTAGTAATATGAGAAGATAAAAACCAAGATGAACACGTACAGACGTAATGTATGATTACGTGTTCATTTTGGATTTAACTTCTTGTTGCGATGCTAAGTGATTTTGGCTAATATTCTTAAGAGCTGTGAGAATGAACTTCAGATTTGGTTAATTATTATATTTTTCTTAATATATAAATGTTTTGGATTTAAAATATTTAGGCATTTAAAATTAAATGTACGTGAGTATTTGAATTATAACGTCTTGCAGAAATATTAATTAGGATAGTATTTTGGCTTCTTACACAAAAAATGGTCTGATGGCTTATTGACTGGCGCTCTGGCCTTTGGTAGCACAGGCTTCAAGTTGGAAAACTGGTGGTGGCATAGCTGTTTTTAGTGTGTTAGAATCCACGTTTAACTGTAGGTCCCGGTCTAATTAACATAAAGTGTGCCAAAGTTGTGCAGTGTTGACTGTAAAAAGTGTGCACAGTCTTAACTGTAAAACGGCAATTCAAACGAAAGATTAAGGGAACTTTGCGGCACTAAGAAAGTGGCAATTTTTTTAATTATTAGCCTTATGTATAAAAATAGAGATTGACAAGGATTTTATAGTAAGGAATCGTATAAATACTTTTAATACTTGGAATTTTTTTAACTGTATACAGTTTATAAATATATATTTTATCTGAGAATTTTCAAAGTTCGATTAAGAATTTGAAAGTTCTTCTTTCCTAAAATACACAGATTGCTTAGAAAAACAATTTTGATATTTTTCTATTTCTTTTTAAATATTGCTGCCTGATGAAATATTGCCTCGTGCCCTGGTCCTCGGTAGCACAGGCTTCGGGTTCAAATGCTGGCGGTTTCATGGATGTTTGTAGTGGTTCGGTATCCCCGTTAAATTGTATGTCCCGTGTAATTATCCTAAAGTGTGCAAAAAATGACCGTAGAGTGACGAAACAAACCAAATTCTCTAAATTTTTCTTTTCAGCATAAAAACATTAAATTTTATTTTTAGCTCATTTTACACAGTTTGTTTTTAAAAAAAAAATTTTTGAATGAAATTAAAAAAAAATTACCACTTACAATTATTCAAAACACATATAAAACATCATTTTCTTATATTTCTCCCTATCAAAAACGAATTTACTCGCTGACGTCATCTGATGTAGTAAATGTGATTTTTTTTTTTTTATTGCTAAAAAAATAGATTGACAGCTAAAAAAATTATTTTGATATTTATCTAGTTCCTCTGAATTTTTCTTTTGGGTATAAAAATAATAAATTTTTGTTTTATCTAATTTTACACAATATGTATTTAAAAAACAATGTTGAAAGAAATTATTAAAAAAAAAAAAAAAAAAATCAGTTACAGTTACAATCAGTCAAATCCAAAACGAAATATTATTTTCTTATATTTTAATACTATCAACAACGATCGGAAACAACTTGCTGACCTCTTCTGATGTAAGAAATATGATTCTTTTTCACCAGATTAGTTTCAAATATCTATCTTATGTTTTTCATTGTTAACCAGAAAACAATGTATTGTTACTTTGACACAACGTTGTTCTCACAAAGATACAGAACACAATATATTCCGGACTTTTTTCATACCTATTAATCACCCTGTTCTATTTGAGAACGGCACTACAAACACAATACGGTTACAGTTTCATCAAAGTCTTTTATCACCCGCGACAGAAAACAGAAAGCCGGCCGATCCATCATCTGAACAAACGGAATGGAGGGTTCGAGACACGAGAGCGCATGTCAACAGCCCAGAGACATCGGATTATTAAAAGTGCTCGCTGATCAAACAGTCGGTTTTTCGCCTAATCCATCTGGGCTACTACAGGACACGTTCTTTCTGAGGACAATCCGAAAAGCTCTTCAATGGAAGTGGATTGGATTTTTTTTACTGAAAAGCATCATAAAAATAATGTTTGGATTATTCGAGATTTTAGAAAATAATAATTTTTTGTTCCAGTTTGTTAACGGTTTTTTTCTGCGTGGAACTTATCTTAGAAAGTTAGGCTGCCTAATGGCCAATTGGCTGACGTCCTGGCTGTTGATTCCACATGATTCAGGTTTGAAAACTGGCAGTTTCATGGTGTTTGTTAGTGATTTGGAATCCACGTTAAACTGTAGGTCCGGTCTAATTAGTACAAAGTGTGCACAAAATGACCATAGAGCTACAAACTAATCCAAATCTCAAGGAAATTTTGAGGCTCTAAGAAAGTGGTAATTTTTTGAGTTATTACCTTATGCACGAAAAATAGAGATTGAGAAGAATTTCATAGTAAATTTAAAATAAGGATTCCTGTAAATATATTTAATACTTGGAATTTTTTCTAATTTATGCAATATAATTTAATATGAAGAATTTGAACAATCTTCTTTCTAGAAGACACGGATTATTAAAAAATAATATTTTTGATACTTATATAGTCCTTCTAAATTTTCTTTTGGGCATAAAAATATAAAATTTTAATTTTAACCCATTTTATCCAATATGTATTTAAAAAAAAACAGTCTTGAGGGAATTATGAAAAAATACCAGTTAAATATATACAATTAGTCAAATCAAGTGAAATTTTTTATATGTTTTTATACTATCCACAACGATCTGAAATAACTTACTGACTTCATATGATGTTGAAAATGTGATTCCTTTTTCGCCAGAGTAGTTTCAAACATCCATCTTATGTTTATCATTGTTAACCAGAAAAGAGATTTTTTTTTTTTTTTACTTTCATACGACGCCATTCTTACAAAGATACAGAACCCCAACATATTTCGGTCTTTGTTCATACCTATTAATCACCCTGTTCTATTTGAGAGCGGCACTACAAACACAGTACGGTTACAGTTTTATCAAAGTCTTTTATCTCCCGCGACAAAAAACAGAAAGCTGTCCGATCCATCATCTGAACAAACGGAATGAAGGGTTCGAGACAAGAGAGCGCATGTCAACAGTCCAGAGGCATCAGGTTATTAAAAGTGCTCGCCGATCAAGCATTCGGTTTTTTGCTTAATCCATCTGCGCTACTCCAGGACACGTCTATCCACACACCATGTCTTTTGCTGCAGGACAATCCGGAAAGCTCTTTAATGGAAGAGAACGTATTTGATTGGATATTTTTTTAAGCCTAAAAAACAATGTTTGGATTATTCGAGATTTTAGAAAAATATATTTTAGTTCCAGTTTGTCTAATGTTTATCATGGAACTTATCTTTTCAAATTAGTTAGATAATATGCGATTCATTTTCTTATGCAATAACATATGAAAAATAATCGCTGATTATATATTTAGACATCTCTGATTAACCTCTTTTTGTTTAACTGAAGATATCTCCCTTGATTTGGGTTGATGAAAATTTAAATCTTTCAAAAATTTCAAACATCTTTAAAATGTAGAACACGCTCGCCATGTTTTGCTGTGGATAATCCGAAAAGCTCTTTAATGGAAGAGAACGTATTTGATTGGAATTTTTTTTTGAGAAGCCTAATAAAACTAATGTTTGGATTATTCGAGACTTTAGAAAACAATATTTTTCTTCCAGTTTGTCTAAAGTATTTTTTATGATACTTATGTTATAAAATTAGGGCGGCTTGATGGCCGATTGGCTAGTGCTCTAACCATTGGTACCACTGGCTACATATTCGAAGCATTTGGTGTTTTTAATATGTTCAGATTCCACGTTAAGCTGTAGGTCATGGCCTAATTTACATAAACTGTACAAAAATGACCATAGAAAGGCAAACCCAACCAAATCTTAAGGAAACATTGTGACTCTAAGAAAATGGCAATTGTTTTAGCTATTAACCTTACGCATGAAGACTAGAGATTGACATGGATTTTATAGTAAATTCAAAGTAAGAATTCATATTTTTTAATATTTATATTTCTTTTTAATTTATGCAATATTTAATACATAAGTTTCTTGAATTTCGATGAAGAATTTAAGCAATATTCTTTCCAGAAGTCACAGGTAGTCCAAAAAATATTTTTGATATTTATCTAGTTCTTCTCCATTTTTCTTTTGGGCTTAAAAATATAAAATTTTGTTTTAACCAATTTACACCATACATATTTAAAAATCAAACATTTTATTACATAGAAATTATGAAAAAAAAACTGTTAAAGTTAAAATTAATCAAATCAAATATAGGTTATTATTTTTTATATGTTTATACTATCCACAACGATCTGAAACAACTTGCTGACTTCTTCTGATGTAGAAATGTGATTCTTTTTTATTAGACCAGTTTCAAACATCTATCTTATGTTTTTTATTGTTAACCAGAAAAGAGAATGTTTTGTTACTTTGACACAACGCCGTTCTCACAAAGATACAGAACACCAATATATTCCGGACTTTGTTCATACCCATTAATCACCCTGCTCTATTTGGAGAGCGGCACTACAAACACAGTATGGTTATAGTTTCACCAACGTCTTTTATCTCCCGCGACAGAAAAACAGAAAGCTGGCCGATCCATCATCTGAACAAACGGAATGGAAGGTTCGAGACTCGAGCGCATGTCAACAGTCCAGAGACATCGGGTTATAAAAGTGCTCGCTGATCAAACAGTCGGTTTTCGCATAATCCATCTGGGCTACTCAGGACACGTTCACCATGTCTTGCTGAGGACAATCCGAAAAGCTCTTTAATGGAAGAGAACGTATTTGATTGGATGTTTTTTTTAAGAATGAAAAAATGTTTGGATTATATGAGATTTTAGAAAATAATATTTGTGTTGCAATTTGTTTGACGTTTTTCGCGGAACTTACCTTTTGTAAGATGGTTCAATAAGATGTGATTCATTTTCTTATGCAAAACATATATATTAAAGGAATCGCTGATTATCTACTTTAAACTGGATAATTTCTTCATGAGTTGGGTTGATGGAAAGTTAAGATCTTCTAAAAACTTCAAATAAATTATTTATACAAAAATATTACTAATGAAATTTAATGTTCAGAAGACGCTGAGCCATTTTTCCGGGATAGTTGCCAAAGCCTCTTGCAGTTACTCATTTAGCCACTCACGGCCTGGTGGCAAATTGGCCAGCGCTCTTGCCTTTAGTACCACAGGGTTAAGATTCGTATCCTGGCGATGGCATGATTGTTTGTTAGTGATTCGTAGTCCACGTTAAACTGTAGGTCCCGGTCTAATTAGCCTGAAGGGTGCTTCTACAAAATGACTGTAGAGTGACAAGCCAAAGCTAACCTTAAGGAAATTTTGTGGCTCTAAGGAAGAGGCAATTTTTGAGCTATTAGCCTTATGCATGAAAAGTAGAAATTGACAAGAATCTTACACCGAATTCAAAATCAGGATTCCTATAGATACTTTTAATATTTGGAATTATTTCAAATTTATTCAATATTTAAAACAGAATTTTCAGAAATTCGATGAGTAATTTGAACAATCTTATTTCCAGAAGACATAAATTGCTAAAAATATTTTTTTGATATTTATGTACTTCTAAATTTAATTTTGACATAAAGTTATTGCATTTTATTTTTGACCCATTTTACCCAAAAAAACAATTTAAGAAAGCAATACTGAAGTAATTCTGAAAAACAAAAAAACACTTACAATTACAATAAGTCAAATCAAATACAAAATAATTTTTTTTTTACATTTTTATACTACTAAAAATGACCTGAAACAACTTGCTGACTTCATCTCATGTAGGAAATGTGATTATTTTTTACCAGAGTAGTTTCTAACATCTATCTTATGTTTTTCATTGTTAACTAGAAAATGTTTTTGTTACTTTGACACGATGCCGTTCTCACAAAGATACAGAACACCAACATATTCCGGACTTCGTTCATACCTATTAATCACCGTGCTCTATTTGGGAGCGGCACTACAAACACAGTACGGTTACAGTTTTATCAACGTCTTTTTATTTCCCGCGACAGAAAACAGAAAGCCGGCCGATCCATCATCTGAACAAACGGAATGGAGGGTTCGAGTCTCGAACACATGTCAACAGTCCAGAGACATCGCTTTTTGTTATTAAAAGTGCTCGCTGATCAAACAGTCGGTTTTTCGCTTAATCCATTTAAACTACTCCAGGAAACGTACACCATGTCTTGCTGAGGACAATCCGAAAAGCTTTTTAATGGAAGAGAATGTATTTGATTGGATATTTTTTTTTTTTTGAAAATCCTAATAAAACAATGATTGGATTATTCGAGATTTTTGAAAGTAATATTTTTCTTCCAGTCTGCCTAAATGTTTTTGTGGCACTAATCTTATAAAGTTAGGACCTGATGGACAATTGGCTAGAGCTCAGTCCTTGGATACCACAGCTTCAGATTCGAATTCTGGTAGCTGACATGAATGTTTATTAAGGGTTCAGAACCCACATTAAGCTGTAGGTGACCGCACTAATTAGCCTAAAGTGTGCACAAAATGACCTTAGAGCAAATCTGAAGGAAACTTTGTGGCTCTAAGAAAGGGCAATTTTTTGACCTATTAACCTTGTACATGAAAAGTAGAGATTCACAGCAAGTTTACAGTAAATTGAAAATAAGGATTTATAAAAATAATTTTAATATTTGAAATGTTTTTAATTTACGCAATTTTTAGACAGATATTTTGTCCGAGAATTGTCGGAAATTTGTTTAACAATTTGACCGATCTTATTTCCTAAAATGCTCGATTGCTTAAAGATGAAAACATTTTTTGATATTTTTCTATTTCTTCTATATTTTCTTTTGGGCATAAAACTATTTAATATTGTTTTTAACCCATTTTATGCCATAAGTATTTAAAAATAAAAACTGTGTTGAAAATAATTATAAAAAAATACCAGTTACAGTTATAATCAAATTTCGAATTAATCAAATCAAATGTATTATTTTCTTAGATTTTTATACTATCTCAAACGATCTGAAACAACTTGCTGACATCATCTGATGTAGGAAATGTGATTCGTTTTTTTTTAATCAAAAAAAGACTCAAACATCTATATTATGTTTTTCATTGTTAACCAGAAAAGAGAATGTTTCGTTACTTTGACACAACGCCGTTCTCACAAAGATACAGAACACCAATATATTCCGGACTTTGTTCATACCTATTAATCACCCTGCTCTATTTGAGAGCAGCACTACAAACACAGTACGGTTACAATTTAATCAACGTCCTTTTATTTCCCGCGACAGAAAACAGAAAGCTAGCCAATCCATCATCTGAACAAACGGAATGGAGGGTTCGAGACTCGAGCGCATGTCAACAGTCCAGAGACATCGGTTATTAAAAGTGCTCGCCGATCAAACAGTCGGTTTTTTGCTTAATCCATCTGCGCTACTCCAGGACACGTCTATCCACACACCATGTCTTTTGTTGCAGGACAATCCGGAAAAGCTCTTTAATAGAAGAGAACGTATTTGATTGGATATTTTTTTAAGAATAAAAACAATGTTTGGATTATTCGAGATTTTAGAAAAATATATTTTAGTTCCAGTTTGTCTAATGTTTTTCGTGGAACTTATCTTTTCAAATTAGTTCGATAATATGCGATTCCTTTTCTTATGCAAAACATATATGAAAATAATCGCTGATTATATATTTAGACATATCTGATTAAAACTGAAGATATTCTCCTTGATTTGGGTTGATGAAAATTTAAATCTTTCAAAAACTTCAAATCGTTAAAATGTAATTATTTTTGCTGTGGATAATCCGAAAATTCTTTAATGGAAGAGAACGTATTTGATTGGAATTTTTTTTTGAGAAGCCTGATAAAACATGTTTGGATTATTCGAGACTTTAGAAAACAATATTTTTCTTCCAGTTTGCAGTTACTTTTTTATGATACTTATCTTATAAAAATTAGGGCAAATTGGCTAGTGCTCTAAACCTTGGTACCACTGGCTTACATATTCGAATCCTGGCGATGGCATTGATGTTTTTAATATGTTCAGATTCCACGTTAAACTGTAGGTCATGGCCTAATTAGCCTAAAGGTACCCAAATGACCATAGAAAGGCAAACAAGCCAAATCTTAAGGAAACATTGTGGCTCTAAGAAAGAGGCAATTTTTCAGCTACTAACCTTATGCATGAACAAGTAGAGATTGACATGAATTTTACAGTAAATTCAAAAATCAGAATTCATATAGATACTTTTAATATTTTGGATATTATTTCAAATTTATTCAATATTTAATACAGAAGTTTCTAAATTTCGATGAAGAATTTGAACAATCTTCTTTCCAGAAGTCATAGTCCAAAAAATATTTTTGATATTTATCTACTTCTCCATTTTTTTGGGCATAAAAATATTAAATTTTTTTTTTGAACCATTTTACACCATACAATTTAAAAATCAAACATTTTATTAAAGAAAATATGAAAAAATAACTGTTAAAGTTAAAAACAATCAAATCAAATATAGGTTATTATTTTTTTATATGTTTATACTATCAAACGATCTGAAACAATTTGCTTTCATCTGATGTAAAATTTTCTTTTTTTATTAGACCAGTTTCAAACATCTATCTTATGTTTCTCATTGTTAACCAGAAAAGAGAATGTTTTTGTTAATTTGACACAACGCCGTTCTCACAAAGATACAGAACACCAATATATTCCGGACTTTGTTCATACCCATTAATCACCCTGCTCTATTTGAGAGCGGCACTACAAACATAGTATGGTTATAGTTTCACCAACGTCTTTTATCTCCCGCGACAGAAAACAGAAAGCTGGCCAATCCATCATCTGAACAAACGGAATGGAAGGTTCGAGACTCGAGCGCATGTCAACAGTCCAGAGACATCGGGTTATTAAAAGTGCTCGCTGATCAAACAGTCGGTTTTTCGCCTAATCCATCTGGGCTACTCCAGGACACGTTCACCATGTCTTGCTGCAGGACAATCCGAAAAGCTCTTTAATGGAAGAGAACGTATTTGATTGGATGTTTTTTTAAGCCTAAAAAATGTTTGATTATATGAGATTTTAGAAAATAATATTTGTGTTGCAGTTTGACGTTTTTCTAAACTGTTTTCTGATGGTTCAATAAGATGATTCATTTTCTTCTTATGCTATATTAAAGGAATCGCTGATTATCTACTTTAAACTGGTAATTTCTTCATGAGTTGGGTTGATGGAAAGTTAAGATCTTCTAAAAACTTCAAATAAATTATTTATACTATTACTAATGAAATTTAATGTTCAGAAGACGCTGAGCCATTTTTCCGTAGGCCAAAGCCTCTTGCAGTCCATTTAGCCACCACGGCCTGGTGGCAAATTGGAAAGTACCACAGGGTTAAGATTCTGTATCCTGGCGATGGCATGATTGTTTGTTAGTGATTGTAGTCCACGTTAAACTGTAGGTCCCGGTCTAAAATAACCGGTGCAGACTGTAGAGACAAGCCAAAGCTAACCTTATGAAATTTTGTGGCTCTAAGGAAGAGGCAAATTTTTGAGCTATTAGCCTTATGCATGAAAAGTTGAAATTGACAAGACTGTTACACCGAATTCAAAATCAGGATTCCTATAGATACTTTTAATATTTGGAATTTTTTCAAATTTATTCAATATTTAAAAGAAATTTTCGAAATTTGATGAGTAATTTGAACAATCTTCTTTCCAGAAGACACAAATTGTTAAAAAAATATTTTTGATATTTATTCTACTTCTAAATTTTCTTTTGGTCATAAAAATATTATTGCATTTTTTTTGGCCCCTTTTACCCAAAAAAACAATTTAAAAAAGCAATACTGAAAAATAATGAAACAAAAACACTTACAATTACAATAAAAATCAAATAGAAAATAATTTTTTTCTTACATTTTTATACACTATCAAGAATGATCTGAAACAACTTGCTGAACTTCATCTGACGTAGAAATGTGATTATTTTTTACCAGAGTAGTTTCAACATCTATCTTATGTTTCTCATTGTTAACTAGAAAGAAATGTTTTTGTTACTTTGACACGAAGCCGTTCTCACAAGATACAGAACACCAAAATATTCCGGACTTCGTTCATATCTATTAATCACCCTGTTCTATTTGGAGCGGCACTACAAACACAGTACGGTTATAGTTTTATCAACGTCTTTTATTTCCCGCGACAGAAAACAGAAAGCCGGCCGATCCATCATCTGAACAAACGGAATGGAGGGTTCGAGACTCGAGCGCATGTCAACAGTCCAGAGACATCGGGTTATTAAAGTGCTCGCTGATCAAAACAGTCGGTTTTTCGCCTAATCCATCTGGGCTACTCCAGGACACGTACACCATGTCTTGCTGAGGACAATCCGAAAACTTTTAATGGAAGAGAATGTATTTGATTGGATATTTTTTTTTTTTTTTTTGAAATTCTAATAAAAACAATGATTGGATTATTCGAGATTTTTGAAAGTAATAATTTTCTTCCAGTCTGCCTATCGTTTTTTGTGGCACTAATCTTATAAAGTTATGGCGACCTGATGGACAATTGGCTAGAGCTCAGTCCTTTGGTACCACAGCTTCAGATTCGAATTCTGGTAGCTGACATGAATGCTTTTATTAAGGGTTCAGAACCCACTTTAAGCTGTAGGTGACAACACTAATTAGCCTAAAGTGTGCACAAAATGACCATAGAGCAAATCTGAAGGAAACTTTGTGGCTCTAAGAAAGGGGCAATTTTTTGACCTGTTAACCTTGTACATGAAAAGTAGAGATTGACAGCAAGTTTACAGCAAATTCAAAATAATGATTTATATAAATCATTTTTATTTGAAATGTTTTTAATTTACGCAGTTTTTAGACAGATGTTTTGTCCGAGAATTGTCTGAAATTAGTTTAAGTATTTGACCGATCTTATTTCCTAAAATGCACGATTGCTTAAATATAAAAACACTTTTTGATATTTTTTCTATTTCTTCTACCCATTTTATGCAATAAGTATTTAAAAATAAAACTGCGTTGAAAATAATTATAAAAAATACCAGTTACAGTTATAATCAAATTTCGAATTAATCAAATCAAATGTATTATTTTCTTATATTTTTATACTATCTCAAACGATCTGAAACAACTTGCTGATCTCATCTGATGTAGGAAAAGGTGATTCGTTTTTTTTAATCAAAAAGACTCCAACATCTTGTTATGTTTTTTCATTGTTAACCAGAAAAAGAATGTTTCGTTACTTTGACACAACGCCGTTCTCACAGAGATACAGGACACCAATATATTTCGGACTTTGTTCATACCTATTAATCACCCTGTTCTATTTGAGAGCGGCACTACAAACACAGTACGGTTACAGTTTTATCAACGTCCTTTTTATTTCCCGCGACAGAAAACAGAAAGCCCGCCGATCCATCATCTGAACAAACGGAATGGACGGTTCGAGACTCGAGCGCATGTCAACCAGAGACATCGGGTTATTAAAAGTGCTCGCTGATCAAACATTCGGTTTTTCGCTTAATCCATTTCGGCTACTCCAGGACACGTCCGCCATGTCTTGCTGCAGGACAATCCGAAAAGCTCTTAATGGAAGAGATTTGATTGGACGGTTTTTTTAAGACTAAAAACAATGTTTGTATTATATTAGATTTTAGAAAATAATATTTGTGTAGCAGTTGGTCTAACGTTTTTCGTGGAACGTATCTTTTAATGTTGTTTCTTTAATATGTTAATTATATTATAAGTGCATTAATATATGAGCATTCTCTTATACAATAACACAAGTGGAAATTAATCAATGGTTATCCACTTTAGGAGTCTCTGATTAAACTGAAGACATTTTCTTTGATTTGGGTTGATGGAAAGTTTATAACATTTAAAACTTCAAAAAAAAAAAAATTTCTACAAAACAATAATAATAATTTTAAAGTTCGTATGATACACAATTATTTTCCCAGGGCAAGTAGTTATGGCTTCTAGTTGCTATCCATTTAGAACCAGCCTGAAGACACATGTGACTTTAGGTTATTATGGAAGTGAATAGGCCTGAATGGCAGTGTATCTAGCATTGTAGCGCTCGGTGTCACAGGTTTCGGTTTCGAGTTTTGGTGGTGCCGTAGATGTTTCGGAATCAATTACGAGACGTCAGTCTCAGTCTCATTAGGTTACTCCATCACAATAGAAGCCGCCGCCTTTTCCTTCACACAGGATTTGATCTAAATGTCTAGAAAGTGGAATAAGAAACAACAATAAAGGACACAGAGTAACATTACTTCTATTTTTTATTTAACCTTGAGAAAAATAAAATTTTTGCTTTAAGCATGTTTGTTATTTTTAACAAAGGTTATTTCGTCACGTACTTCAAATTATTCATAATTGTTGTAGTGTCAATTAGGGAACTATATAGGACAAAATAAAGTCAATTATCGTAGTGAACTGTGATATAACACTAAATGAAATGCATGGGAGACAATCGAGGATGATTGGAAAAAAGAATTTAATGGAAAAACTCACAGAGTTGCTGCTGCCAATTTTAGATTTAGCATTGAACAAGACTATCTGGGTGAACATCAGGCCAAAATAGGGATTGTGGACTCTGATCTATGTGTTTATGTAAGATAGAGGATATGAATAAGGCCCATCTACTTGTTTGCTCAGGACTGGACTCTAACTTACATTAGAATGGTGACTTGTGTACGCTTTACTGGAGGGCCACAGAAAGCATATCCTGATCATAAGGGTTTTTATTAGGTGCTTCTAGCTTTTAAAATTGTATCTTTATCCTTTTTAAAATTGTACATTTAACTTGTTTTAAACAGTTTTTAAGGACTTTTGGTTGTTTTTTGTTAAGAATGTCTGAACTGTTCCCTTTTTAATTATGATTTGTTTATATGTCCCTTTTATTTCTACCGTAAACGGCCAAATTTGTATGGATTGAGTTCCATAAAGCCAAAGGGAACAACAACATAATAATAAAACGATGCTATAGCAAATTCTTAATAGTCCAGCGAGAATCTGTATGTTTTAAGATTAATATACATAACTATGAAAATGAACCCATTGGCTTAAAGTAATTTGCACTTACAGTTTTCAGAAAAGAGTTGACAAAAAGGTGTAGGGAACGATAATTTCAGATTTCTTTATATACTTCATAATATTTCATGTATTTCAGATATACTCCATACTTCATTCTTCATAGCACTCCACAATATAACTAGAATTATTAAAGTCTAGATATGTTATAAAGTATTAAATTTAAAGAAAAAAAAATGTTTTTAGTTTTTAACTCATCTATAACATTTGAGGGCACATTTCTATATCTCGATGTGGACAATAAAACTAAAATAAAACTTTTAAAGCAAGAAGTAATATGTACGTTTTGCATAAACTGCTAAAGGTAGTTAATAATTATAGAAAATTGGGATTGGGAATTAATTAGGGATAAATTGGGATTTTAGAACGTAAAGGACGAAAGAATCGAAAGATAATGGAAAGATACAAAATATTTCACATCGAAAAAAAGGTTTTTTACACAGAATTATTAATTGGATATTAAAACTAAATTACTGTAAACTTTTAATCCTCGTAAGTAAAAACTAGTTATTTACAAATATAAATTTCAAACTAAAACTGATTTTTTTTTCAAACATAATAAAAATCATTTACGATTAACCAAAATACTTTAATCAGTTTTTAAATAATTTATTAAAAAGGTCTTAGCCCACACCACGATCGGACAGTTTATTTTCTTTAAATCTGTGTAAGCTTCTGCATGACCCATTCCGCCATTTCTTTGCGCACAATCCTAAAAGCTATTTAATGGAAAGGAAAAAAAATTGTGTTTTTTTTTTCAGATTTAAATTTTTGTTGTTGAAAAGGATATAAAGATAAAAACATACTCGGGTGAATCGAGATTTTAGAAAATGAGATTTTTTTCACACTTAATTTAACGTTTCTCGTAAACTTGATCCTCCGGATTTAGTTATTGGACGGGAAATAGCAGGAAAAAATAAACAAAGGATTTCAGATTGTTGACGCTGAATTGGACTTTAGGAAATAAAATGGAAAAAACTGCGTTATTATATATATATATATATATATATATTCCTGTCTCTTTTAAGTTTGCTCTCAGTTTTAGAAATAATATTGCAATAAAAAATACGAAAATGGCAAAATATATTAAAAATTTTAAAGTTCATGAAATGTCATTTTTTATTAAAATTTTATATTTTTTATTATTAAAATTATTTGTTATTATTAATTTTTGATTAATTTTTTTTGAAAAATAATTTCATTAAAGCAAAAGAATTTGCTAGTTATCTAAAAGAAATGCAGATGTATAAATATTTTAAACTGTTTTATAAAATTCATAGGAAAATGGAAACAAATTTAGGCATTTTAAAAGTACTGTTACAGATATATATTGTATTTAATTAGAAATGCAATACATGCATTCTTGAAACCCTACTATTGTTAAAAGTTTTTTCATAGTGAAAAACCG
Organism: Caerostris extrusa; assembly: GCA_021605095.1. Lineage (NCBI taxonomy): Eukaryota > Metazoa > Arthropoda > Arachnida > Araneae > Araneidae > Caerostris > Caerostris extrusa. The sequence continues at coordinate 55,741 of BPLR01015954.1, read as the reverse complement.
TTAAATCATTTTGCAAGTAAAATTAAAGAAATTTATTTCATTCAAAAGCATATTTTTGTTGTAGAAAATTAATTGTCAAAATTTTTTATTTAATGTTGAATAAAACTTTTAATATTATATTTCGTTGGGTGGATACAAGGGCAATATATATATATATATATATATATATATATATATATATATATATATATATATATATAACATATATATAGGATATAATGCCTTATATATATATATTTAAATTCGTATTAATAAATGTTTAAAAAGGATTAGTTCAGCTCACTTTAAATCAATGTGAATTTATTTATTTGTAATAAATAAATTTAATAATCAAACTGTAAAGATATTTAAAAAATAAAAAAAATGTAAATGTAATGAATGAAATGTAAATGTAATGAAATTATAAAAATATTTAACAAATTTTTGTGTAATAAATAAATTCCCATATTATCAAATATACTTTGTTTTATCGTGTATTACAGTTTATTATATAATTATTTATTTATTATAAATATTTATTTTTATAAGTGAGTTATTTAATAAATTGTTAATTTTTATTTACGTGAAATTTACTAAATATATCTTACGAAAACTAACAAATAATTGATATTCAATGCTACTAGCATAATTATAATAACAATTACACTTTAATTGAATTCATCATTAAATAATTTTTCCGAATTTATTCGTGCTACATTTAACTGAACTAACTAAACTTAACCATAACCATAGCTGAAACTATTACATGAATCAATGTATATTGATGTATTAATTTTCGGTTATTACCAGAACATGAGTAAGCTTCTTATATTGAGAAGTATCATTAACTAACATTAATTTAAGAAATCAATTAGCAAAATATTCTCTATACTCATTTTTACTGGTTTAGAACTTTTATTTTTGCTACTTCAAGACTCATTTTGTTACTATAGATTACGTTGTCCGTGAAAGTCTTTAATGGAAAATAAATAATTCTACTTTGAGCCTTTCCAAAGTCTTTAATGCTTTAAATTTTAGAACCTCCTCCGGTTAATGTAACACACCTCGTAAAAGTAATCTGGTTTGGCAGGGATCGGGGGGGGCGCAGAAAATAGTTAAGGAGCATTGTAGAATAGTTACTGGTAGATAAGGAGTATTTCTTCTTGAGTATAATGGACAGTTTTTAGTTTATTTAGAAATAAATATTATTTCGAAATCAAGATAATAGAGGGTGAAAACTCTAAGATACTCTCTTGGAGATGTATGCTGGTGTGAAAAAAATAGCAGGTCTACGTGATTCACTCTGGACAATGCTTAATCTGCTATATATATATGTAGTTCTAGTGGATAATGATCCTTAATATTTAAAAAATAATAATGTCAAAATACTTCTTTCATCATGTGTCTCTTAAAATGTCAGGGGGTATTGAAGTAATTATTTTATTGATTCATCACCGGCGCAACAGCCCCATGTTGGACTAAGGTCGTATACCTATTTTGGTTGATTTCTAAATACGAGACGTTATTTTTTTTACTGTGTGGAGGTTTTCAGTTCGACGCACAGCGCTCTACAGTCATATTAGATCGGTACCTACTGGTGTTAAAAGTGGATTCGAATCGCTACAAAACATCCATTCAAACGCTTGAACTCGAACCCGAAACTTGTGGTACCGATCACCAGAGCGCTAAAAAAAGTCACTGACCATCATATATAATTTATATATATATATATATATATGTGTCGTTCTAACGCCTAATGACCGCTTTTGTACAAAATGTAATAATGTTCTAAATGCTTCTTTCGTCAAGCGTCTCTTAAAGTGCCAGGGTTATTGAAGTAATTTACTAAAGTATTTAAAATTATATGAATAGTTTATAATTTATGAAGTAAAACATCTCTTACTCTCTAAGTAAACATCTAAAATTTATTCTAATATTAATTTAATGCAAAAACATTAATGTAAGCATCATTTTTAGTTTGAACCTCTAGAATAAATGGGGATAAATTGACCCTTAAGTGAAAGCAACTTTAGCCTGGTCCGAATCGAATGCTCAGGTGGCAACCTGTACTTATGATAAGCACATAAGTACACATAATAACATGACCTCAGTTCAGTCCTCTGGCGGATTTGTTGTTGACACTGTTTCAAAAACTCAGGAGAGTCTGGTGATATTCCTCATATTGCCTCGTTAGTCAGACTATCTTGTGAGAGTTTTTCGGGTTTCCACCCACACTATACGCAAATGCAAATAATATAAAAATCAATTGATCTATGGCTCTTCAGAACTTAATTTTTAATCAGAGTTTTTAATTTTCATTGTCTTTTGTTGAATCTTTGAACTAAAAATGCTGCATCTCATCCATTGCAAATGATGTCTTTTTCTTTTCAATACATTTTCTAGTCCACTTTTCTTGATGCTATTTGGCATACAATATTTGTTTCTCGAGGTTTTTATATTAGCATATTTAAAAAAAAAATTATATTATTAAAAAAATTATTTTATGATTCGTATAAAAGTGTGTCTGAAAGCTTTAGCAGGTATACAAATAAAATTATACTTATCTTCCAATAAGTGTAAAATACATATTGTTGTAATGAATTTATTTTCCTTAAGATTTTATGAAAAACAAAACAATACATAAAAGTTAATTGATGAGTTACTACTACTACTACACCACACCACAATACTGTACCTAGAGCTGAGTTGCCTCTTTACTGTTTGGGAATGATGTGGATGAAATTGAATGGACACATGATGGAGGCGGGAAAATTTCGCAAAATTCACTTTTGTAGGTAAAGAATCTGAACAATGAGGAAAATATATACAAAACAGAAGAGAATATAAAAAAAAAAATTAAAAAAGTTAATGGAATATGAAATGCGAAAATATATAAAAATGCAGTAGGTAGAATTACTAGACAAATTTAAAAGCAATGTAATGCAACAAACACTACACTGAAGAATATACAAATCAGAGAATTGAAGGAATATTCACCAAAGATATTATTATATAAATTAGATTAACAGCTAATAAATAATTAGACAATAGAAGCAGTTGCTGCAAAATTTTAAACAATGGAAATATAAAAGTTGGGAAGATATTACGTAATAGATAATAAGCAAAGTACATAACTAGATAATTGGTATTCACATAAAATTAAAAATGTGCAATTAAAACTTGTATGAAATAAAATAACAAATTGTTTCAAAATTAGTTTACCCTAGATATACGCATATAATGTATACACTGACGTAAATTATATTATATAGCAAAATTTCCTTAAATATATACACAAGCATATATTTAATAAAGCAAAATTACCTTAAATATTCGAACATAATATATACACAAAATAACCTTTTTTTTTTTACTTTAAAAATAAAATATCTTTGTTTTTATTTACTAAAATGATTTAATTACAGAAATACTGTTTGTTAATCAGTCATAAATAATTGAAGTAAAAGGGTAAATAATTGAAGTAAAAGGGTAAATAATCATAACGCAGCTCTTTGTACTTATAATCACTTTTAATGGGGAATCTGTGGGCACTTTTGTAATAGGCTTTAACATTGGCGAGATGACTAAGTAGGGATTTCCTGGTTCCTCACATTGTTGAATTAATCCTTTTCAGGAGATTTTCAGTCAACCCCTTTTATCCTGTATGAACCAATATTGGCACACTAAACCCTTGGTCACTCGTGTTTCTCCACGGTTTCAAGATTGATTCTGAGATTGTTGGATCCACTAGAAATCACTTCGAATAAGCGATTAGATTGTCGTTCGTTCCATTTAAAAATGGGAAGTTATCATTATCTAAGGAAGAATCAAACAGCCCTATTGAGTAGCGCATTGAATATCGGAACAAAGGTTATTGGTTTGAACTTCTTCAACTGATACAGAAACTGAAATCTGCCATGGATATATATTATTACATATACCGTGTATATGTGTCCGGATTGAATGGCTGTACATGGACGACTATATAGCGTACATAAACTCATGTTTGTGAAAATTGTAACACCATGGAAGGAATCGCCATAATTGAATGAAATTTATACACAGTTGAGTGGCAGTGGTACAAATAAATGATTAAATGTTCAAAGCAAACAAACAATAATAAGAGATCGGAACCAGTATTTTGTGTAGCCACCACGCGCCGCAATACGTGCTGCTACACTACGTGGCATGCCTGAGGAAGAGCATTCCCATATTGTTTGTATGCGCGCAAAAGTTCGTCCGCAGAAGCAACAGGACGAGGATCACGGGCGAGACGCCGACCAACGAAATCCCCACACATGTTCAATCGGCGACGTATCCGGGGAATACGCAGGCCAAAGAAGAAGCTGCACCTGCCGCGTTGCAAAGAAGAATTGAACAGTCCTAGCGATATGAGGCGGGCATTGTCCTGTTGAAATACAGCGCCTAGCAAGCTTCGAAGGAAGGGAACAGCTTGGGGCTGTAGACTTCTCTGATGTACCGGTTGCTGTTCAGATTGCCCACAATTCTTAGCAATTGAGATCGTCCATGATATGCTATGGCACCCCAGACCATAACTCCGGGTGTTCGTCCCCTGTGGCATTCGATAATGCACTCGAAAGGTGTCGTTCACCGGCATTGACACGAATGCGGCCATCATGGTGCCGCAAATTAAAGCAGGATTCGTCAGAAAACACGACATAATCAGCACGCCAGTCTCTATGCTGAGCTGCCCATTGTGTGGTTTATCGTGAGAGGACCCTGTATAAAGGAGTCCTTGCGCACGGTCCACGCTGCAGCAGACGTCTACGAATTGATAGCTGTTGACCACTGTGCTGCCAATTGTCTAGAAAGGAAGCTGTAAGGTCCGTCAGCGCCTACGGACCAGGTTTCTATCATCGCGAGCTGACGTCACATTTCGGGGTCCACTCCGGATTTCCGAGTTGTCCGCCACTCGTTCGTCCACTGCTTCCAAGACGCATCACTGTGCTGCTGTTACGCTGCACACGAGCGGCTACTGCACGATAAGACAATCCAAAGGCCGAAGATTCTTCCTGTTCAAATCTCGCTCTCTTTCGTCGAAGAGGCATAAGTAACGATTGAGCTAACGTTTACCACTAGCAGATAACCACCGATAACCATACACTCCTCGCTACAGCCATCTATTTATTCGGATCCATCCGCCGTTCGAAGCGCTGCTCAGCATACGCATGTGCTGCGGATTTGAAATACTAATCATTTGCATATCATGCGCTAATTTGCATTTCTGAAAATTTCAGCTCACTCGCGTAAGTCCTTCATGCTGTTGCAATTTTCACAAACAGGAGTTTATGTGTCGTATCGGATATGTATATCTCGTGTTTATGTTTAAGACCTAATGTAAATATATATATATATATATATATATATATATATATATATATATATATATATATACTGTGAATGCGTGTGGGACCTAATGTATATGCATATCCCATGTATATGTGGCGGATCGGTTCTACATGTATATATCTTCTATTTGTGATGAATATGTATGTTAGAGCGTAAGTACAGTACATGTGTATTACGTGTTTATGTGTGGAACCTAATATGCATGTAATGCCTAATACATGTCACACATACACAAGGTATATGTGTACCTTGTGTATGTGTGTGACCTAATGTACATAAAATTCTCTTGTGTATGAATCTCGGATGTATATGTTTACTCAGTATTTATGTATGGTACTTAATGTACATGTATACCAGTATATTTGTCGGGTTGGATGTACATGTGTATCTTGTGCTTATGTGCGGGACCTAATGTACATGTATATGTTTATATGTGTGTGGGGCTAATGATATGTGCCGGATTCGATACCTTGTACATGTATTGAATCTAATGTACATTTACGCCCAGTGTTTATTTATAAAATCTAATGAACATATAACAAATATACATATATATGTATCGCTCTAATGTGTGTGTATATCCTGTGTATATGTATCGGATCGGATGTACATTTAAATACGGTTTTAAGTCGGACATAATATACATCTTCCCCTGTGTATGTATATCGGAACTAATGTACATGTATATCGTGTATATATGTAGGATATGATGCCGTGTATTGGTATCGCATCATACTTATATATTCTATGCACATGGGTATCTCATGTATATTTCAAACAATTATATTGGCCAAAATGAATTTTTGTTTAGCCAGAGGATGGAAGTAAGATAAGAATACTGAAATGTCATCCTTAACAGCATTGTCAAAACTGCAGTATCAAAATGTGAGTGCAATGAAGGAGACCAAGGTTATGAAGGTTAAAACTGTCGTCATTTTCTCGTTCTACTGTCATCTCTGTCGTTCTAGTAGTGAACTAGATCAGACCAAAATGTGGGGAAAAAAGTCGCGGAGGAATATAAGAAGTGGACGATTCAAATTCCTTTCAAAATAAATCAATTCAAGTAAATTAAATTTATTTAGTTGTAAGAATTCAGAAAATATTTCCTGTACACAAAAATTAAACCTATACGTTTTCACTCAACCAAGACATTCGATTTCTCTGTGGATCACCTTATAAAGCATCAAGTTCTCCCGGACTCCCTTGCGATATAAAGATTTGAGGGGCGCAATGTCACTCAGCCCTGATTCAGTTTTCTGCCCCGCGTTTGATGGATGACGGCCGGGGCTGTCCGTGATTATTAAATTCGTTACGTAGCTTATTAGTTTATTGCAGCGCAGGATTACGCCCTGCGCCCTGAGCGGGCCTTCACGCCACAAGAAAAGGAGAGCGATCAAATACGTATTTTGTTTTGTGAAATCTTGAAATGGCATTGGATGATTAATGAAGGCAATGATTTATCGGGGGATTACAAACTGATGCGGTATTAAATTGTTAGCAGGTAAAGAGGTGATTTGAATTTAACGGAAATTTTCTACGAGATACACCTACTAGTTAGTCATGGGATGAAATTATTTTAAGCATATATATATTATTAGTGAAACCCATTAGCGGATTAGTTATCCTTATTGACACACGTGTTGTGCTATTAATAAAAAAGTATATTATATTCAAATAACCTTATAATAATATAGGTAATATTAAAAATGTACTTTGTCATGTAAATGTAAATGTCAGTCCTTTTGTTAATACACTGACGGAAAAAAAAATTCCAACGCCAAGAAAAACTTATTGTAGAGTAATGAAATTCGAACAATGCATTTGTCTAGTTAACATGTTTAATTAATTAAATTTTTAAGATCACAGGTTGATTTAAGATCAATGATTTTCAAACACTTGTCAAAGCTTTGTCACACAAGTTGGTTGCTTCTTATCCACTTTTTACTTCTTTTGCGCTTGCTATTGATGGAGTTTTTGCCATATATATATGCATATATATATAAGCAGGGGTTTCAGGTGTACTTATATACATATTATATAGTTTTAAAGAACAATGTGTTTTTTCATAAATTAAATTTATATTACCATTTATATACTTGAATATTCCTAAATAAAGTATATTTAATCGATTATGAAATAGATTGAATGGTTTAATTTAATCGATTATGAAATAGATATAATGGTTTAATTTAATCGATAATAGAATACATTTAATGGTTTAATTTAATCGATTATAGAATACATTTAATGGTTTAATTTAATCAATTATGGAATAGATTTAATAGTTTAATTTAATCGATTATGGACTTCTTCCATTTCACAGCATTGAAGAAATTCAACAATTCAATAAAATATTTAATCAAATCACACTCATTGAATCCAAAATATTATTTAAGGAATCAATTTATTATTAAAAATTTACCATTTTTGAATCTGTTCTTGAGGGTTTTTTTTATTTATTTCTCTTTCGAAATCAAAAAAGAGTAAAATGAATAACAAAACAACAAATTGGAATGTTTAACCATCAAAATCTTAAATAAAAATATATAAATATAAAAAGAAACAGAGAAATTCTTGGAAAAGTAATGACATAACCTGAGAAAGGTCTCCATAGAATATTTTCCAATATGTTAGACAAATACAAGGACTGAAAAAACAAAAAGAAAAAAAGCGAAATGAATATCCTAAATTCTTTCTCAAATTTTCCACGAAAAAGAAGGAAAAAACCGATTTGACGACGATTTCTGTTGAAAGATACCATTACAGATGTTCCTCTGAGAATTAAATTCTTTTTGTCATTAACGCACAAGAGATAGATGACAAAATAAATTTCATTTGCTGTCTGGGGAATCAAAGTTTTGTTCATCGCTGGATTTAGACGACATAAAAGAAATTTAATGTTCATTACTTCTGATCTCTGGTGAGAGCAGAATCAGGTTTCGAAGTAAAAATAATCTATATATTTATTGATTGTAGCATTTTTTTTCTTACGAGAAGAATTTTGGTAACTTATTCTCATGAGAGAGGAATGCATGTTATTTGAAAAATATATAATAAACTCATCACTCAAATTCGACAGGAGACTAGCTTGATTGTGGGTAATTATATTACATGCAATTAGTAAATTTTAACTATGAGAGCCAATATTCGATATGATGTATAATGAGAATCAGGAAATTAGAGAATGCACGTGCGAACTTCACACATTGAAACAATTACATTTCATAACAATTATTTAATTTACAAAAAAATATACTTTTCAATTAGACTGAATGTAAACTATACCATGAGTTGTTCCATCGTGATTGGTGATGGGCCACTACCTGAGAAATGTCTACTCAATGAGATCGAGGGAAGCTGACACTCCCTTGACATAAATATATATATATATATATATATATATATATGCTTGTAAATAAAAATTAACGTGTTCCCATGAACCTGAAAGTAACCATCTTCTTGAAGCCGTTATAGGTCTAATATAGTTAAATTGGCCAATACGTTAAAATAACAATAAATATAATCAGAGAAAATAAGGAAAAAAATGCATCCACGTACTAAAATAAAAAATTCACCAAACTGCAGAATGTTATTAAATTAACTCACTATATAATTAATTCCTCTCGTTTAATGTAAAAAATTATTTTTAAAAAGCATAAAAAGTCTAGTTAAACTAACCTTTTTCTTAGACAGTAGCAATAGACAGTAGCATTTTTCTCACTCACAGAGTTTTGGCATTTCATTTCCAGGATAGAGGAATGTATGCTATTTGATAAATAAATAATAAATTCATCACTCAAATTTGACAGCAGACGAGCTTTATTGTGGGTAGTTATATTACATACAATTGGTGTTTTTGTACTAATGAGAACAACCTGTCTCTCAAATCTCATAGCAGATATTCGGTATCATGTATAATGAAACTCGGGAAATTATCGAACAATTTCACAAGTCGAAACAATTACAGATATATGAACTATGCCATGAGTTGTTCCATCGTGATTGGTGATCACGTCTGAGAAATGTCAACTGCAATGAGAATAGAGGGAAGCTGACCCCCTCTTCGCAGTGTTTCTTAATGAGAGGTTCTTGGAGAAGATAGAGAGTTCTGCGACGAGTCGACCAGAGATGTTGGCTTTCCTTTTTCTCTCTGAAGTGACTGAATAGGCCAGATATTCCTCATGTTTGCAAAGCAAGAATCTTGTGGTTTTGTGTACCATGCCATGTGATAATTAGGGTCTGCCACAGACCAGTACATTAGATTAGTTGTAGGCTGGAGAACTCTGAAAATCTCCGTCGTTGGAATGAACTGCACTTGTGAATCAAATTATCTTTAGGTTTCACTTTTGTAATAGAGTATATATATATATATATATAAGTTAAAAATAAATTGGCCCTCTTCTTGAAGCTGTTATAGGTCTAATATAGGCCGAGACATTACGATATCAATAAAATCTAATCTAAATGTAATGTACATAAAGCTTCAGAATACATGTTATTAAATTGACTCATTGTATAATTATTAATCACTTAAATTAACTCACTGTATAATTATTGGCTTTCTTTATACTCATTTATTTTTTTTAAACACAAAAACCTAATTAAACTAATATTTCTTCTTCACTGGCGCTGCAGTCCCATGGTGGGCCAAAGGATATGTTTTCTTTTTACGGGGTAAGGGTGTCAGCTCTAAGCCCTACAGTCATATTAGACATAGATCTACGTTTTAAAGTGGATTCAGAACCACCATAAACAACCATGGCACCGCTTGCACTCGACCTCGACCTGAGCGCCAAAGCGCTAGTCATTTGGCCAACAGATCATGAACTAACCTTTGGTTAATTAAAATATAATCAACTATCCATTATTTAGTTTGTAATTTAATGCAATTATGCGCCTTTTCGAAAATGTGATAACATGTAAAACTACACTTTCAAAATTTTCATACTTGTGTTACTTATTAGTGATTCAGAAAATGTCACTTTATTTTCGAGTTATTTTATATATGTGAGAAAAACGTTACCGTTTCTGGGGTGAATCATTTTCATTTTATTCTTTGTCGTTGAGAAGAAAGTGGTTTATCAGAATTAATTAGAATGCATATGCACTATGTAAAATACGTTTCAAACATTATTTAGAATATTTTTTTTCATTATATAGAATAAAAAAGATAGATTTGTTAAAATATTTGTATATTTTTTTGTGAAGTTCATGCTTTTTAGCCTAAATGGCCTGGTTGATAGCGCTGTAGTATTTCAAATTTGAGGAGTCTGGTATATGAAATGGTTGATGAAATATGCTGAATATGATGAAACTATAGAACGGAAATATTCTTTGATTGTGTGCAAAGTGAAGGGAACATTTTTGGTAACCATCAGATACTATCCTTTAAAGCATTAGTTAAGGTAGTTGACGTTGATACAGCATAACAGTTCCACAAATTAGTATCGTGGATATTGTTGAATTTATTATTGATTGAACGTTCTTGTGGCAATTGAATTCATTTCACTTTAACTGACAATCTAATACAAACACTATGTTTTGCTCCTTTTATAAAAAGGATTTAAATTTAAAAAAAAAAAAAAAAACCTTGAAAATTAAAGATGAAAAAAAAAAAAAAAGAATGACTTAATTTAATAATTAAAAAAAAAGTCATACAGCTATATTAAAAAAAAAGATTTTACTGTACAAACTTTAAATTATTTATGTTAGCGTTTGCTTTATTTTTTTTTTAAATATTTGAGTTATGGTATCCAATGTTATCGTTTGCTTTATTTCTTATAAAAAATTATCAATCAGTCGCATTAATTTTTAAATATTGATGTTATGTTAACCGATGTTTTCATTTGCATTAATGTTTTAAATATTAATATTAAGTCATCTTATGTTATTGTTTGCATTATTTTTTAAATATTAATGTTATGCTATCCGATGTTATCGTTTGCGCTGTTTTTTTCAAACATTTATTTAATTTTATCCAATGTTGTCGTTTGCGTTTAAACAACTGTTATAAATCACCAGAAAAAAAGCATTATTTTTTTCCAGAATGGATGATTAAATATTGATTTTTAAAAGACAATAATTTACATTATATGTTAAAAACAATTTATATATGTGGATTTACAAAACATTTTTTTACAATTAAAGAAAAACTCTAAAATTATTTATCAGAAATTAATATTTAGCTACTCAAGTATTAAAATGAAAAGTATTTGTTTTCTTAAAATGTCATTTTTTACTCGGAAACAAAAATTGAAATCCGTAAAATAATAATTTTTGGAAAGCGATATTTTACTTTACTGAACAGAAGTAATTTATATCTTAGAATTCTGTACAAAAATTGTTTGCATATTTAAATCTCTTTTAAAAACTAAACAGAAATTAACATGTAGCGATTCAAGTGTTAAAGTAAAGTGTATTTATTTCATTCATATATCATTGTTTAAACAGAAACTATAATTGACACTAACAATAGCAAACTGAGTTCTAGAAAGGGATGACTCCAGAAACTATTAGTTTCCAAAAGGCTGTTAAGCAATATTATATATCCCTATTCTAGAATTAAAGTGAAAATTATTTTTTTCTTTCAAATGTCATTGGTTACCCAGAAACAAAAGTTGGAATCCATACAATAATAATTTTTGGAGGACGACAATTTATATTATTGATCTGAACTAATTGATATCCATGAATTCTCTACAAAAACAATGTTTGCATAGTTATTAACATTAAGCAGAAATTGATATTTAGCAATTCAAGTATTAAAGTAAAGCGCATTTATTTCATTCAAATATCATTGTCTAAACAGAAACAATAATTGACAACAAACAATAGCGGACTGAGTACTAGAAAAGGAGGGCTTCAGAAAATATTAGTTTCCAAAAGGCTGTTAAACAATAACATATATCCCTGAATTTGTGAGCTAGAACAACCATTATTGCAGCAAATTAATGGCCATTTTCACCCCTATGGGTTTTTTTTTTAAATGCCATTGTTTACTCATAAACAAAAGTTGGAATCCATAAAAAATAATATTTGGAGGACAATTTATATTATTGATATTAATTGATATATTGTTGCTATTTGGAGGATAATTTATATTATTGATCAGACCTAATTGATACCTGTGAATTCTGTAAAATAAAATGTTTGCATAGTTAAATCCCTTTTAACATTAAACAGAAATTAATATTCAGCGATTCAAGTGTTAAAGTGAAGCTCATTTATTTACATTCAAATATCATTGTCTCAACAGAAACAATAATTGACAACAAACAATAGCAGACTGAGTTCTAGAAAAGGACGACTCCAGAAAATATTAGTTTCCAAAAGGCTGTTAAACAATAACATATATCCCTGAATTCTTGAGCTAGAACAACCATTGTTGTAACAAATTAATGGCCATTTTCACCGCCCTGGGAAGTAGGGGCAGTAAAAGCTTAACAAAAGATTTCATTTTTACGTTCAATATCTTTATTTTCTAAAGAGAACATTGTTGGGATGAGGGAGAATTTCATTAATAAAAAAACTAATTACGTTCTTGTGTTTCTTTTATCGGCATATGTTCAAAAGACTGGATTCTTTTTTCCTGGAGTTTGTTTATTCTGTGCTCCTTTTTTGTTTCTTTTTAGGAAAAATATCGTTAGAGATGAAAAATTACTGCATCATATCTCGAATAAAAAATTACCAAAGTCCTTAAGATGGATTATTTGTTTTTGTAAATATATTTTTGTTTTTTTTTTTGCTTGAGGTAGAAACAGTTTTTTTTTATTTTTTTATTTTCTTCACTTGTTTCCTAAATTGAAAAAACTGTTTTGCAAATAAATGAAAAATTTATTATTATGTTAAAATTTGCACCACACTAAATTGTTTTGTAGAGACGATATATCTGATTAATAAATTACTAATAAATTATAAATTATGAACTTGCTATTTCAATAATTGATTATGTATTTAATTATTTTTACTATTTAAAAAATATTTTCGAATCTATTTTAATACGGTTAGTTTCAATGGAACTTTTATCCAAAATAAAGAAAGGGCTATAGTGTTCGATAATTTAATTTTTAATGGTTGTTGTTTTTACTATAATTGAAAACATTCAAAATTAGTTTTTAAACAAAAATTAATTTAAGCTCTATGGGCGAAATAGATGTAAATATAATGATTTTTATAGTTTGAAATGATTCTGATTTTTTTTTTTAAATTGCTGAAGGGTACATTGAAAATTAAGTTTAAGAAATTGACTAAAAAAAAAAAAATCCTAAGCATTAAAATTATAATGATTACTAATATACAATCATTGTTATCATATTTTAACTATTATTGATGATAAATAAATATTTAAACAACAACAAATGTACAAAATATATAAAATCATTTAAAAATTTAGTAACTAATTATTTTAATAAATTTAAATAAAGGCATTGATTTAAAAGTATTAAATCTATATTGACTAATACATTACAGTCATAGTTTTACTATTTAAACTATTAATGATAATATACAAACATTTAAACAGCAAAAAATATAAATATTTTTATTATTGATAATGAAACAACATTTTAAAAGATTTATTAAACAAAATACCAAATAATTATTTCATTTTTCTTCCTATTTACTAATGCAAATTAGGTTATTAATTTTTATAATTTTAAGTGCAATACTAAAACATTTTAATTGAAGTTTCTTTTTATTTACAAATAAATTCTAATTTAAAATAAATGAGTGATTTTAAATAATGTATTATTTTCAGTCAGACAAGAAATGGAAGTTTTTTTTTTTTTTTAATTCCACCATCAAATGATATAATTTTTTTTTAATATATGTAAATATTTTTGGCTAATTTTTAAGAGTCAATATATATTTTTTTCGGAAAAAAACAAATTGAAAATTTTTTAATTATCAATTATTTTTAAATACACTATTTTAGAATATAAAATTTTATAATATTTTTAAATTATCAATATTTTTATTATCAAAAATAATTGAAAGAAATTTAAATCATCAAGCTAAAATATTTATACATTTAGTAAATGATAAACATCCATTCATAATAAAATAAAAAATTATAAATATTTAGTTATTAATAATTTATAAATATTGCTTAATATATTATTTTATAACTGATTTGTTATTCTTAAATTCGAATAAAAAAATAAAGTGATATTTAATGAAATATTTCTTTAATAATAGAACCAAGCTCTTTGTAAATAAATATATAAACACCAATGACATCATCTTTCTTTATTTAAATTTTTTTATACTTTTACTAAAAAGAAATTTAATTAATTTTAAATATTCTTCATTTGAATTCATTCGATTTTGCCAATCTGTAATTTAAAACTAATTAATTTTTAATCAGAGAGAAAATCACATAAACAATATTTACAGACATGAATAATTTTTTTTTTTTTAAATTTAGAAATTATATTATTTTCGATTAAATGAATATCTTTATTTTTATTTGATTACTCAATATGTTTGTATCCTTTATTCAAATAATTTCAAGTATTAAACAAATTAAATGAAAAATAATGAAATTGCATTCAGTATTTTATTTTTCCCTAGCGAATTAAAAACATTTTTTTTTTTTATTGGAATTCTCTATAAATGTACGTTTGATTCCACAGAGAAATGTAAAAAAGAAAATATAAATCGTTTTCATTTAATTTTTGACATAAACATCATTTTTTTTTTTTACTAAATTTAATTAAAAATACTACTTTTTATTTCAGAAAAAAATTGTATTTTTAAATTATTTTATTACATAAAAATATTTAATTATAAGACCTTATTTGAGTTCTTATTAATTTTTATATTATCATTTAAATAGATTTTATATAAACTATTTTATATCCTAATGATTCTAAAAGTAGAAATATTCTAATTTGGGTAATTGTATACAAATTAATGAATTACTGTCGTCAAATTAATGTTTTAAAGAATACTAACTTAATTTAATAATTAACTAACTTATTTAATATATAAGAACATTTTTTATGAATTTTATTTATAAAAAAAGATTTTGTATTCATTCATCATTATTTTTAAATTACCTAGAAAAATATTTTTCAAATCAGCTTTTATTTGTATTTTATTTTTAAAATTAAAAAATATACAAAAGTACAAAGTTGAAAAATAATTTTAAAAACATTAAAAAATAGCAAATAGTTTAAAAATGTATTTTATCCAAATACAATTTTTAATATTATGGAGAATATTGTTCCAAACTATGTTTCTTTCGATAAAAAATGTTTCATAATAATGAAACATGAGAATATAGATTTGTTTTGGCATTAAACTAAAAGGAATTTGAGCAAAATTGTATATGTTTTGAAATTTCCTCCATGAAAAAAATGGCCTGATTTTTTTTTTCTTTTTTTTTTTTTTTAAGATTTGTTAATATTTGAAGAATTTCGTTTTTTATACAATATATATAATTTATATATACATATATAAAAAGTGAAATTAATTTTTAGATTACAAATGGTTCAAATTTTTCAACTTAGAAATGGTTCAAATTCCTATGTTGAAAAACAAATTAAATATTGTTTTTATTTTTAATACATATCAAAAAATATTTGTAAAAATGAGCTTTTATATATCTAAAATGCATATTTTTATTTTTAAAAAAACCCTGTGAACTATTTTTAAATAAATATATTTATTTTAGAATAATTTCTCCAGGATTTTTTTAAAATTCAAATAATTCATAACCTGATGATAAATTACAATACAAAAACGTATTGCTAAAATGACCTTATAAAAATTCTTTAAGAGATATACATTAGTATATTATTATATTTTGGAAGTGTGTATATTAGTATATTTTGGAAATGTTTACATTGGTATATTTTGGAAATATGTATTAGTATTTCACATATGTATATTAGCATATTTTGGAAATATGTACGTTAGTACATACATTGCATTAGTATATTATTTTTGGAAGTGTGTATATTAGTATATTATTATATTTTGCAAGTGTATAAATATGTATATTTTGAAATATGTGCGTTAGTATATTTTGGAAATAAGTATGCATATTAGTATATTTTGAAAATAGTATATATTAGTATATAGTTTTATAGTTCTTAATAGTATATACAACATTAGTATATATTGGACATTACATTAGTATATTTTAAATATACATTAGTATATTTTTAAAATATGTACATTACTATATTTTGAAACACGTACATTAGTATAATTTACACATATGCATATTAGTATATTTTGGAAAAAAGTACATTAGTATAATTTACACATATGCACATTATAATTTTGGAAACACGTATATTGTGGGAAACCTGAATAAGTTTTAATTTAAAGAAGTCAATCAATAAACCAATCAAATAATTATACATTTTTTAGAATTTTGTTATATATTTATACTCTTTTTACACATTTTCTGAAAAACGTATAATTTATATTATTATATAATAAAAGAAATATTTTCAATAAAGTATTTTGAAAAAAAAAATAGTTTGGAAAGGACATTAAAATCCAAACTGTATATTATAAAAGTGTTTCGTAAATCGTTTTGTCCCCGAAGTTGTTTTGCATGACCAGCAAAGTTTAGAAAGGATTCAAATTTTGAACTTTGCATATATATTGAACTGTCAAATCCAACTCTGTTTTCCTTCAAAAAATAATAGAAAATCAGAAAAAGCTTATTTGATACTATAAAACAAATTTCATGGGGTACTAAATCTATGTTTGGAAAATAAGGAGATAGAATGTGGTTCTGGGAATTTTATTTGGTAAAATAATTTCAAAATATTTTTATATTGTATATTTCAGTTTTTCTATTATCTGAAGGGACAACTTGTTTCCATAATTTAATATATTATTTACAAAAACTTTTTCAATTCATTTTATTCGTTAATATTGTTCCTTAAATTATGCTATAAAGTTCAAATGTTCAACTTTGAATGTATTTTAAGGCAAAATTTCATAAATGAATGTTTGTTAAAAAATTCAAGAAAAAGTTGTTTAAAAAAAAACAACAAAAAAAAAAAAAATTGTAATTTAAAATTGGGTGATGGGTAATTTTAAAAATTACTCACATTTGGTTATTGAATTAAGATATTTCATCGTCAGACATGTGATTACTTGAATTGCATATCTAATAAATTAGATTCCATTAAACAAAATCGTCTGACGTCTTGGCCATTTTGACCACCAAAGCATTTTTGACCATCTTCTAAGAGATTATATCTAAAGTTGAAGAATTTTTACTGTCTACTATTGAATGATTACAAAGGTTAATTTTGTCCTTTTACTCACAGTACGAGGATCATAAAAATAATAACTTTGTGTATTTTGTCCAGGATCACAATTAATAACAAGTTAATCAACTATAACAATATAATTGCTATGTATAATTTTAGAAATTACTCTCATTTACTTATTAGAGTTTAGATATATCATCTACAGACAAAATTACTTTGTAATCGTTTGGGTTTAAGGACTTTTTAATAAGTGTATGTTGCAGAATAATAGTTTTCCGGCATTGTATGTCTAGTATAGTTATTGAATAAAACTAAAACTAATATTGACCATCTTCTGAGAGGTTTATATCTAAAATAACGAAGAATTACTACTGTCAACTATTGAAAGATAACAAGAGATGAAATTTTTTGTACTTTTTACTCTCATTTTGATAATTACTTACAAAGATCTCAAAATAATAAGTTTTGTGTATTTTTAAAAAGGATATCAATTAATCCCAAATTAATCCACAATATGTCAAGAGAAAAATCCCAATTAAGATATTTGCCATGTGGAAATGTGAAAATGACTCATATTTACTTAATATATATATATATATATGAGAGAGAGAGAGAGAGAAGAATAAATTTTTCCTAGCGTTGAGCATCTAATATATTGAAATATATTACGATATTACCTAATATATTAGGAAATAACAACTTTTGTGTATGTTTTCGAGGATCACAATTAATTACAAATTAAACAACAATATAATATATTCTCAATATAACTACAAAGAGTAATTTTAAAAATTACTCAAATTTGCTTATTAAAGTTAAGATATTTCATCTTCAGACCGGAATTACTTTTAATCATTTCAGTTTAAAAACTTTTTAATAAGTGTATGTTGAAGAATAATAGTTTTCAGCATTGTGTAACTAATATTTTGGATTTATCTAATAATAATATTGAAATCTTTGGAATTATGGGCCATATTCTGAGAAATTATATCTAAAGTAGAAGAGTTTTATTTTCAACTATTGAATGATTACAAAAGGTGAACATTGTCGTTTTACTCACAGTACAGGATTATGAAATAAAACTTTTATGTTTTTTGTCAAGGAATCACAATTAATAATAAATTAATCAACAATGTTTAAAAGGATCACTAAATGATTCCTCTATGTTGTCAAAATCACTCCTCTATGTTGATAGTACTGTTGCTAGTAATGTAAGAAAGGCAATACCAAGATACAAAGTGATATGTACTTTATAACATAAATTTTATATTTGTTTTAAAAGCATTAAATTTAAAGTCGAATAAATAATGGCTCATATTTGAAATAAAAGTAACATGCAGGCAATAATAAATTACTTAAACTCCAAAATTCTCTGCTGACTGAAACAAATTTTGATAAAATATAAGACCTAAATATATTTTATATATATTTTGTAAGAACAATTTCCAAATAGAAAAAAAAAAAAAACTTATCTCATAAAATTGTGTAATCAGTTCAAATATAACTTATCCATGTCTAGACGAAAACTAAAAAACAATTATTATATTTTTTCATTTCTATATGAACTCTATGTCCTTGATATAATAAATATAATATTTTGTAGAACTTCTAATATTATAAAGGACATATTTTATGTCTTCTTATATTTATCTATCAGTTTCTTCAAGTACTGCCTGATAAACTTTGGAAATCCAATTACAATAGTTTTTATTGGTATAAAAATTTTCTAGGATAGTTAAAATGGATAGTTTGTCTCAGACAATTACATGTTGACAGAAAGTAAATTTTTTTTTGTTTAATACGAACATATATTTATTTTTTATAAAATTTAAAATTGATTTTATCTTTTCGAATTCTATGTAATATTTAAAAAAAAATGTTTAAAATATTCCAGATGCAGAGTTTTAGGTTCAATATACAAAAGTAATGGTTTCTATTAAGTTTAGTTTTAAATTCCAGTTCCATCAAAGAGATCAACAACAAGTTCTTTGGATCAGTAATTAGGGTTTCAGTGCAGTACTTTTAGCAAATATACAAACAGAAAACATTTTACAGATGTGCATTATAATTTTAATTAAATTTCCAACAGATAATACAGGCTTACAAGAGATAAAATACAATACAATAAATACAATTGACTGGTGCATAATCATTTTACAATTGATTCCATGGATTCCAATACATACAAATGCAATTGATTACATGGATAAAATACAATATAATAAATACAATTGATTCCATGGATAAAATACAATACAATAAATTCAATTGATTCCATGGATAAAATTCAATACAATAAATACAATTGATTCCATGGATAAAATACAATACAATAAATACAATTGATTCCGTGGATAAAATACAATAAATACAATTGATTCCATGGAATAAAATACAATAAATATAATTGATTACGTGGATAAAATACAATAAATGTAAATTTATTCCATGGAAAAATAAAATACAATTGATTCCATGGATAAAAATATAATAAATACAGTGTTTTTGGACCGATAGAAGGATAATCCAAGCAATGTCACCTTCTCTACTGATGCCACTGCCAGGAAAATTCATATTTTTATTCTATTACAGAGTGGAAGAAGGCCATTTAGCTAATAGACGAAATTTAGTAGAACCAATATATGAAAAAAAATCCCCAGCACGGTAGGTAAACAATGGCCCAAACACTGTTTCTGTCGAATTATTCCATTTTTTTAATCTCTTTTTCTACGTTGAGTTTTATTGTCTGTTTACTTATCAATAAATTTGCAGCTGTTTTATTATCCCAAACACTCAGTTATTATAAAGTAATTTTTATGTTTTTCATTTAGTGAGTATAATAATATTCAATAATATTTACTGATATATTAATGAATATATTATATTAATATATAATGTTATTCACTAATATTCATTCTGATTCACTAATACTCACTAATAATTAATTATCATGTTCATTATAATTCACTAATATTTACTAATATATTAATTAATATATTCACTAATATTCATTGTTATTCAACAATATACTAATTATGATATTTCACTAATCATTATATAGACTAATATTCACTAAAGGAAAAACATAAAAATTCATGCATTAATCCATGTTTTATGTAATACTTCCTAAAAAATGTCCAATTTCGAAATAATATCAAAATAAAAGTTACCCTTTTATCCCCAAATCAAAAAAGTATCCGTGGGGTGGCACGGCAGCTGGTGTCCGCCTTTGACGGAGAACAAAGCACCTTATCTGCCGGTTCCTGACCACCCCGAAGAAAACCACTTGAGTGTTCCATCTTTTCCCACTCGAGAAATGCGGACAGATGATATGAAAGGAGAGACAAAAGATAGAAGAAGGGAAAAAGGAAAAAAAAGAAAGGTAGGAAATGATAAAATGAGAAAGAAATCAGCTGGGAGCTGGAGAATTGAGGTTATGGGGGAAGAAAGAACTTTCAATTCTCATGGTGGAGATACATCAAGGGTATCTTATACCGTCCTGGGAGCGTACTGAATTCTCTGGTAAGATGGATGTGGGTCGTGTTTTGATGCTCATTGTCTGCGTATGTGTAGGAGCCGTTTAGAAAGGGGTACACCAATGGTATGTGCTATTTGTTGTAGTCATCGTTTGCATGTGTAGTAAGAAATTTTAAAATATGGAAAAAATGTTTTTTTACCATTCTAATGATACCTAAATTTATGACGTGAAAAAGTATAGCAAACCATAAAAGTACCTCATTACATTATCATAAACCAACTAAAAGTAGTATTACCATGCTAATAACTGACTCACTTTCAAGATGTGCTAACATTTGGTTCAATTTAAGGTGTGCTGACATTTGGCTCACTTGTAAGGTGTGCTAGCGTTTGTCCACTTCCACTAACATTTGGCTCACTTTAAGGTCCGCATTTGGCTTATTTTCAAGGCTCACTTTAAAGGTGCGCTAACATTTGGCTTATTTTCAAAGGTGCGCTAACATTTGGCTTATTTTCAAGGCTAACATTTGGCTCACTTGTAAGGTGTGCTAGCGTTTGGTCCACTTGTAAGGTCCGCTAACATTTGGCTCACTTTAAAGGTGCGCTAACATTTGGCTTATTTTCAAGGTGTGCTAACATTTGGCTCACTTGTAAGGTGTGCTAGCGTTTGGTCCACTTGTAAGGTCCGCTAACATTTGGCTCACTTTCAAGGTGCGCCAACATTTGGCTTATTTTCAAGGTGTGCTAACATTTGGCTCACATTTGGCTTTGGTCCACTTGTATGTCCGCTATTTTCAAGGTGTTTGGCTAACATTTGGCTCACTTTAAAGGTGCGCTAACATTTGGCTTATTTTCAAGGTGTGCTAACATTTGGCTCACTTGTAAGGTGTGCTAGCGTTTGGTCCACTTGTAAGGTCCGCTAACATTTGGCTCACTTTAAAGGTGCGCCAACATTTGGCTTATTTTCAAGGTGTGCTAACATTTGGCTCACTTTGGTCCAAGGTCCGCTAACATTTGGCTCAAAAGGTGCATTTGGCTTATTTTCAAGGTGTGCTAACATTTGGCTCACTTGTAAGGTGTGCTAGCGTTTGGTCCAAAGGTCCGCTAACATTTTGGCTCACTTTTTAAAGGTGCGCTAACATTTGGCTCACTTGTAAGGTGCCATGGCTGAAGAACTCATTTGCCTCAAAGATATGCAACGCCCTTTTACCGTTAGAGTGTGTTGACAACTGACTCACTTGTAAGATGTGATGGTAAAGTAGACTTGTAAGACGCATTCGCTGTTAAGGCGTGTTAACAATGCATCGCATGTAAGATATGTTGGTTTCTGACTCGGTTCTCAGAGTATATAAATCGGTGCGGTTGTACGGAGTACCTTGGTCGCGAAGCGACCAGACCTCAAATGGCAGAACATACAAAACAGTGGCAGTCGGTCACAGCCCATTGATAATAAAAACAAATTGCACAATAGACAGAAAAAGAATAAACAAAATTACAGTTTCAAAAACACAAAGCAAAATACAAAAAAGAAAAAAAAGAAAAACCTAAGAGTACCTAAATCCGAAGCACATCATAGCACCCACGCAGGAGCATTATCAATAAAAACAAACAGACGCGGAACGCGAACCTAAACAAGAGTTACCAGGACCAGAGATAAATGTTAAAAAGAAAACAGTCTACTGATTAATGTTTAATACATGTCGAGGTCTTTTGCGAAACGTATGAAGAGAAATATCATATTCAATTTTAGTTAAAGCAGTAATTACAGTATTGTCAGAGCTATTGAGAGAAGTGTAGAAATTATTAGAAATTTTAGCCACATAATCCCGAAAACTAGGCATAGATAGTGCATATTTAATTTGCTTGTTTCGAAAGAACCAGGGAGCATCAACAATCATACGTACAACTTTGTTTTCCAATCTTTCCAAGACTAGAAAATTGCTTTTAGCAGTAGAGCCCCAGACTGGACTCGCATATGCTATTATCGGACGAAGATGATTAGTTTTTTTAGTTCAATTGTTAGTTTTGAATGCCTGCCTAAAACAGAATAAAATGTTCTCAGAGTATTAATAGCTCACTTGAAAGGTGTTTAGGCTGCTGAATATTAAAGTGCTTTAATTTGGCTTATTGTAAGGTGTGCACTGCATAAAGAACTCTATAGACTCAATGGTGTTTTACGAGCGTTTTCTGTTAAAATATGCCAATAATTGGCTCAATTGTAAAACATGATGGTAGAGGAAATGAGATTAGGAGGGGAAAAAAATGAATAAAGAATTTGGAATGGAAGAAGAATTTAATTTATCATGGTGGAGATACATCATGGGAATATCATATGGTTCTGGGAGTGACCTGAATTTTCTGGTAAGATGGATGTGGGTTGCGTTTTGCTGTTCATCGTCTGCGTATGTGTAGCAGCCACTTAGGAATGGGTATATGCTGTTTGTTGTACTCGTCATTTACATGTGTACTAAGAAATTGGAAAATTTTTGTAATAATTTCTTGATTTGATTGATTTGCATTTTTTGAAATAACGTGAAAAAAAGTTTAGAAAACATTAAAAAGTATCTATATGTTATCTAAACTATAAAAATATACCATTATGTATCATTAAAATTAATGGTTGTATTGCCGAGCTAATAACTGGTTCAATTTCAAGGTTTGCTAACATTCGGTTCATTTGTAAGGTGCACTAGCATTTGGCTCACTTTCAAGATGTGCTAACATTTGGCGCACTTCTAATGTGCGCCAACAACAACAACTCATACATTAATTATAATATTCACTAATTATTATATACACAAATGTATTTACAATATTTATGCAAAATCATTTATGTTTGCCATTTCATCAGTATAATAATATCCATTATTATTCACTAATGTTTACTAATATATTAATTATCATATTCACTAATTATTATATAAACTAATATACACAATATTATTATATTCACTAAATGAAGAACCTAAAAATTCTTACATTAATCCATGTTTTATGTAATACTTCCTAAAAAACGTCCCATTTCGAAATAATATTGAAAATAAAAAAGTCACCTTTTATCCCAAAATCAAAAAGTATCTGGGGGGGGCACGGCAGCTGGTGTCTGCTTTTGACGGAGAACAAAGCACCTTATCTGCCTGTTTCCAACCACCCCGAAGAAAACCACTTGAGTGTTCCATCTTTTCCCACTCCAGAAATGCGGACAGATAATATGAAAGGAGAGACAAAAAGATAGAAGAAAAAAAAGGAAAGGAAAGATAAAAAAAAAAAAAGAAAGGCAGGAAATGATAAAATAAGAAAGAAATCGCTGGAGCTGGAGAATTGAGGTTGGGGGAAGAACTTTCAATTCTCGTGGTGGAGATACATCACGGGATTCTTATGTGGTCCTGGGAGCGTCCTGGATTTTGTGGTAGGATGGATGTGTTACTGTCCATCATTGGCGTATGTTTAGAAGCTGTTTAGCAATAGGTACTTGAAAGGGTATCTGCTGTTTTCATCATTTACATGTGCACTAAAAAATTTTAAAATGTGGGGAAATGTGTTTTCTTACCACTCGTAATAATGCCTAGATTTGCTATATCGGACGTGAAAAAAGTGAAGAAAATATTCACTAGTTATATTCGCTCTCACTAATATATTTAGCATCATATTCACTAGTTATATTCACAATACTCACTAATATATTTATTATCATATTCACTATTTATTATATACACTAATATTCACAATAGTAATGTAAGAATTTTTATGTTTTTCATTTAGTGAGTATAATATTAATTATGGTTCACTAATATTTACTAATATTCAGTAATATATTAATTATTACATGCACTAATATTTAGTAATATATTATATTATTATATTCACTATTACTTACTAATATATTAATTATTATATTCACTAATAATTATAGACACTAATATTCACTAAAGAAAAACATAAAAATTAATAAATTAACTCATATTTTATATAATAGTATAATAATATTGATGATTGTTCACTAATATATTAATTATTATATTCACTAATCATTATATACACTAATATTCACTAATCATTATATGCACTAATGTTCACTAATCATTACATACACTAATATTCACTAATCATTAAATTCACTACTATTCACTAATCATTATATACACTAATATTCACTAAAGAAAAACATAAATATTCCTCCTTTAATCCCTATTTTATGTGATACTTCCTAAAAAACGTCCCATTTCGAAATAATATCAAAAATTTGAATAAAAAAAAAAAAATTAAAAAGTCACCCGTTTTATTCCAAAATCAAAAAGTGTCTGTGAGGCATCCCCAGCCAGCTGGTGTCTGCCTTTGACGGAGAACAAAGCACCTTATCTGCCCGTTTCCACCCACCCCGAAGAAAACCACTTGAGTGCTCCATCTTTTCCTACTCGAGAAATGTGGACATATAGTATGAAAGGAGAGACAAAAGATAGAAGAAAAAAGAAGAAGGAAAGATAAAAAAAAAAAGAAAGGCAGGAAATGATAAAATAAGAAAGAAATCGCTGGAGCTGGAGAATTGAGGTTATGGGGGGGGGGGACAGAACTTTCTATTCTCATGGTGGAGATACATCATGGGAATATTGTACGGTCCTGGGAGCGTCCTGGATTTTTTCTGGTAAGATGGATGTGGGTCGGGTTTTGATGTCCATCGTCTGGTGTATGTGAGGAAGCCGTTTAGGAATGGGTACATGGATGGGTATAGGATGTTTATTGTCGTCATCGTTTACATGTGTAGTAAGAAATTTTAAAATGTGGAAAAAATGTGTTTTTTTTAGAACTCATAATGATATTTAGATATGCTATACATTTATTTTACATGACGTGAAAAAAATATCTATAAGTTAATAGAAAAAAAGTATATATGTTATATAAACTTTAAAAAAGTATATCATTATGTTATCAGAAGCCAACTAACAGTAATATTAACATGCCAATATCTGGCTCACTTTCAAGTTGTGCTAATATCTGGCTCACTTTCAAGGTGTTTTAACATTTGGCTCACTTTCAAGGTGTGCTAACATTTGACTCACTTTAAAAGCTGTGCTAATGTCTGGCTCTTTTCAAGGTGTGCTACCATTTGACTCACTTTCCAGGTGTGCTAACATTTGGCTCACTTTCAAGGTGTGTTAACATTTGGCTCACTTTCAAGGTGTGCTAACATTTGACTTACTTTCATGCTGTGCTAATATCTGGCTCCTTTCAAGGTGTGCTACCATTTGACTTACTTTCAAGGTGTGCTAACATTTGGCTCACTTGCAAGGTGTACGTTGTTTGCATTTGGATTATTTTCAAGACGATATGCAAAGTAACATTTGGCTCACTTGTAAGGTATGCTAATATCTGGCATTCCTTTTCACAGGTGATTTACTCATTAACAAAGTAAAGACACTTTCAAGGTGTGTCGACTAACATTTTACTCGCACTTTGAAGGTGACGCATTCGCTGTTAACATTTGGTTTACTCGCAAGACGATATGCGTCAAGAACTCGCTCACCTTGAAGTTTACTCGTAAGACGATATGACGTTTAAAGCGCATTCGCTGTTAAGGTGTGTCGACAACTGATTTACTCGTAAGACGATATGACAAAGTAAAGACGCCTTCGCTGTTAAGGTGTGCTAACAATTACATCACGTGTGAGATGTGTTGGTTTCTCATTCGGTTCTTACGGTGTAAATTACAAGCTCACTTGTAAAAAAGTGTAGTCTTCTGGCTATTACAGTGCTAATAATTGGCTGACATTTCAAAGTCTGTTAACATTTGGCTCACTTGTAAGGTGTGTACCGAGCCAAGAACTCGTTCGCCTCGAAGTTGTATTACATGAGTTTGCTATTAAATTGTAAATTGGCTCACTTGTAAGATATGATAGTAAAAACAGACTTGTAAGACGCGTTCGTTGTTAAGGTGTGCTAACAACCGGATGAATTGTAAGACGTGTTGGTTTCTGATTCGCTTCATTGTATGTTAATTACGACCTCAGTGCTGGTTGCTGGCTCTTCATTTCTTAGTCTGCTGATAAGTAGCTGACTTTTAAAAGTTCTTTTAATTTCTGGCTAACTTCTTACCCTACTAATTACTAGCACAATTTTGAATTGTGTTGGTTTCTGATTCGCTTCTTACCTTGTAAGATTCATCTATGACTTTTGCATGAGTTTAACTTGCCCACTTTCAGCTTCGATAACTCAACGCTTTTCATGTATTCTTTAAAAGAGTAGAGTATATTTGAATCATTTGGCCTGTAAGATGTCCCGGCATCATATACGAAATTTTAAATATGTATAAAGCTCTTTGAACATCCGACATGCCCCCAAATGGATATCTTTAAAAGAAAATATGACAGAATTCTGCAAATCTAACAGGTGAGCTGAAACGTTCGTAGGCTGACACATAGATGGCGCTACTAGTATTAAATCCATATGATTTTTAGTTAACCCTAACCTTCCAAAGACACGTGTATAAATTTGACAGCTGTTGCACTATTAGTATGTGAGTTATAACATTTTTAGTGAAGCAACTTTTTAGTTTGAAAAAAATGAATAAAAAGGAAATTCGTGTGTTAATAAAACATTGCTTTTGACGGAAAAAAATAGTATTGAAGCCAAGGCTTGGCTTGATAAACATTATTCGTACTTTGCACCAGGAAAATCAACCGTAGAGAAGGAGTTTGCTAAATTTAAATGAGGTGAAATGGGCACCGCGGACGATGCACGAGTGGACGCCCCAAAGAGTCTGTTACCAACGAAAACATCAAAAAGTTCACAAAATAATTTCCGATAACCGTAAAGTGACGTTGATTGAGATAGCTGAGACCCTAAAGATATCAAGGAACGTGTTGGACATATCGTGAATGAATATTTGGATATGCGAAAGCTCTGTTCAAAGTAGGTGCCGCGCGAGCTCACAATCGACCCAAAACAACATCGAATTGATGATTCTAAGCAGTGTTTGGAGCTGTTCAAAAGTAATAAACCCGAATTTTTGCGTCGATATGTGACAATGGATGAAACATGGCTCCATCATTTCACACCGGAGTCCAATCGACAGTCAGTCGAGTGGACTGCACGTTATGGACATAAAAATGCTATAACTTCACTAAAAATGCTATAAGTCACATACTAATAGTGCAATAGCTGTCAAATTTATACACGTGTCTTTTGAATGTTAGGGCTAATTAAAAATCATATGGATTTAATACTAGTAGCGCTATCTATGTGTCAACCTATGAACATTTCAGCCTACCTGTTATTTACCATTACTTCTTACAAATGCGCCGGTTGTTAGTACAACTTAATAGCGAACGTGTAATATAACTTAGAGAAAACGAGGTTTTGGCGTGGTGCTCACAATACAAAGCAACCGAATGCTAACACACCTCGAAAATGAGGTAGATATTAGTACTGTAATACTGCTACTAACATATGATATTTCTCAGTTCATGTGTATAAAATCACTGTTTAATAAATTATAAAACCCTAAGTATAGCTTTATCATATTCCTTGATGCACCTGTCTTCAGAATATTCATAATTATCTTTTTCTTTTCTGGATACGTAATGCTTTTGTACCTAAAACAAATAAGTACAGTTTAAAATACAAAAGAAATACACTACAATTGTACAAGTATAATAGAGTATAGTAATTTAATCTATTTCATCGTCTAATGTAGTGTTTTCCTTTTGATAAATGATGCTGGCATATGGATATTAATGCTGAATAGCTCTGATATATATTCAGGAATTGAATAATAGTAGTAAAGCTCACTGTACATCGAAATAAATTTTGTAGGTCCATAATATTACATATTGTGAATGAAATATTCATATGATTGTTCAATGTTATAAATATTTATCAGATTGAAAAATACGATGTATGATTATAAATCTTGAACGATTTAGGTAATTTATTTAATAAATATATTTTAAATACTATAAGAGAATTAACTATTTCAATATCCTTACAGCTGCCTTAGGTATATTTGTGAATCATGTTTATCAATGTAGAAACATATGAAAAACAAGAATCATAATTATACATAATACAGTTGTAAGCTAATTTAATGTAATTACAACAAATAATCAAATAAAAGTTAAATTATAACTATAGGATACAAAAAAAAATGAAAAAAATATTTTTTATGACTTAATTGGCTTTAAACATTAATCAGCTTTATATATAACCTTAGTTGGCTTTATATTAATCGGCTTCATAAATAACCTTAATTGGCTGTAAACCTTAATCAGCTTTATATATAACCTTAGTTGGCTTTATATTAATCGGCTTCAAAAATAACCTTAATTGGCTGTAAACCTTAATCAGCTTTATATATAACCTTAGTTGGCTTTATATTAATCGGCTTCAAAAAAAACCTTAATTGTGTAAACCTTAATCAGCTTTATATATAACCTTAGTTGGCGGCTTCAAAAATAACCTTAATTGGCTGTAAACCTTAATCAGCTTTATATATAAACCTTAGTTGGCTTTATATATAACCTTAGTTTTTATAAATAACCTTCAAAATTGGCTGTAAACCTTAATCAGCTTTATATATAACCTTAGTTGGCTTTATATTAATCGGCTTCAAAAATAACCTTAATTGGCTGTAAACCTTTATAATCAGCTTTATAATCGCCTAAAAATAACCTTAGTTGGCTTTATATTAATCGGCTTCATAAAATAACCTTAATTGGCTGTAAACCTTAATCAGCTTTATATATAACCTTAGTTGGCTTCATATTAATCGGCTTCATATTAATCGGCTTCAAAAATAACCTTAATTGGCTGTAAACCTTAATCAGCTTTATATATAACCTTAGTTGGCTTTATATTAATCGGCTTCAAAAATAACCTTAATTGGCTGTAAACCTTAATCAGCTTTATATATAACCTTAGTTGGCTTTATATTAATCGGCTTCAAAAATAACCTTAATTGGCTGTAAACCTTAATCAGCTTTACATATAACCTTAGTTGGCTTTATATTAATCGGCTTCATAAATAACCTTAATTGGCTGTAAACCTTAATCAGCTTTATATATAACCTTAGTTGGCTTTATATTAATCGGCTTCAAAAATAACCTTCAAAAATAATTGGCTGTAAACATTAATCAGCTTTATATATAACCTTAGTTGGCTTTATATTAATCGGCTTCAAAAATAAACTTAATTGGCTGTAAACCTTAATCAGCTTTATATATAACCTTAGTTGGCTTTATATTAATCGGCTTCATAAATAACCTTAATTGGCTTTAAATATATTTTATATTGGCATAATTGCTTTATATATATTTTACAATGGCGTAATGGGCCTGAATGGTCGCGTGGCTAGCGCTCTGGCGTTCGGTACCACAGGTTTTTGGGTTCGAGTCCCGGAGTTACCATGGATGTTTGTAGTGGTTCGGAATCCACTTTAAGCCATAGGTCCCGGTCTCATATGTAAGAGCGTCACGGAGCAAAAGTCAGACTTCTACCTACGGGTGCTGCATATATATAAAGCCATATATACATATAAACCTTAATGGCTTTATATATTTATGTATAAAAAATATAGATTTGTACAAATATTTATTAAACTACTTGAAGCAATCACTAATTTGCCAGCAAGTTTCCAGACCTCTCATTAACCTATTGTAAAATTCAGTAGATATTTATATATCTATTATGAAATATCCATAATTGTATAAAACTTTCTAATGATTTGAAGTATCTTGAAAGAAGTTTTGTATTTTAATTATTTTGAACAAAGGAAAAAAATCTTGCAGATAAATGTATAGGTTCTCCATGATTTGTATAAAACGACTTTTTTATAGTTATGTATATAATTAATCAAATTATTAATGCAATTTCCACCATGATTTCATTTATAAGCAAATAAATGTATATTTATTGCATACTTAAATTGTTTTTATTAATTAAAATCACTTTTTAATTCAAAGCCCAGCCAAATAAAACTATTAAATAAAAGTTATTAATACTGTATTAATTAAATTTGCATTATAAAATGTGTTTTTAATTAAAAATATTTTTTAAATCGTTAAATATTTAACATTATTAAGAAAATGTACTTCAGACCAACCAATAAAAGAATAAATTTTAATTTAAAACTAATTTCTAAAAATTATAGTGAAATTTCACTGTTTTCTGAGAATTAAGTGTGAATTATTAATTACACTAAAATTACTTTTAATCTGAATATATTTTCTAGGAAAAATGATTTATATTAAATCCTTATAAACACTTACCTTTATTAGTTAAATTAACTCAATTATAGCTGTTACTTTAAATAAACGTAAGTAACCTCAAGATAAAATGCTTTAAAATGTTAAACTAATTTTACTCTAATTTTTACTAAATAGATTAGTTTAGAACTTAGTAAAATGTATAGCCTAATTTGTCAGTTAATTATTATAACTGTTTTACTTATTTACCAAGAAGCTACTTTAAATATTACTAATTAACTAATTAGTGAAATCTAAATTAATCCTGCAGCTATCTTGGATATATTTTTATTACAGAAATAATTATTGCAACATGTCTTCCAGTAATAATATAAACATAGAACGTAATAAATTGTACAGAAATCTAAAGATATTACCTACTTAACATTGTTTGAAAAACATGTATTTTATTATGTTTAAATGTATTATACCGAATAGCAATTACTTCAACGTTGTAACATCTTAATTTAGTGGAAACATTTTTATGTTTAATTTAGATAACTCGTCTAATTAATCATGTCTTATCTTCATATTAATAATTTATTAATTCTTTTCCACAGAATTTACAATTACGTCTTCGCGATAAATATTTGATCATCTTCTTAGTTCGTAGGTAAACAGATGTAAGGCAAATAAAAGAATAAATTTCGTTACTAACTTTCGTGTTTTCTTTGCGACGTAATCACAGCGATTTAAATTACTTGGATGTTATTAAATAGAGTTGTACTCAAAATAAAGTAAACATTGTAAAAATTAATTTATTCCTATTTCTGTGTGTCGTTTATTTGCCGTCATCATGAATAGGACATCTAAATATAGAAGGAAATATGCTAGTATAGAATAGAATAGCGAAGTAATAAATAGTGAATTATATCGTACATAACTTTATTGTGTTGTTAAAAATGAAAGGAATGCAATGCACATTATTTAAAAATTATGCCGTAAATGAACATGTAAATGAAATGTGAACTAATTTAAAAAATAGTTTTAATTACAAATATGTAGAGTTATTAAACCTAATTTAGTAAATAATATATATATATATGATATATATATATATATATATCATAGACCTACTGTTGTCATATGAGAATGGGATCTACTGTTTAAAGTGGATTCCGAACAATACACTAATGTCACAGTCGGGATTCGAACTCGAAACCTGTGGCACTGAGCACCAAAACCGTCTGATATGACTGAACAGCGTTGGGTGTAAGGCTGATTACCCTACCCTTTAAAAACAATAAATATTCCCTGTCTCGAAATCTGGCAGTAGGCAGGCGGTATTGGTTCAGCTGATGATGATGATAGAGACAGTGACAGACAATTTATCAATTTATGTAATATGGCCATTGCCCGACTCGTGGTACAGTGGCAACGTGCGGCATTGGAGAGCATTAGGACTGGGGTCCAATCCACTGGTGGCACTCGTTGAAGACACTGACGGTCGGTTCCGGGTTCGAGTCCCAGCGATGACGTGGATGTTTGTGGTGGTTCGAAATCCACGTTGAACCAGTTTGTGATGCTCTGCACCTTGCCTGTTAGTCAGACTAGCTAGTGATATTTTCCAATACGCAAATTTGGGGAATCTCTTCCATAAAGCACTGCCCTCCTTCTTCAGCGGCGGCCTGATGGCTAATTGGCAAGTGCACTGGCTTTTGGTACCACAAATTTCAGGTTCGAAAACTGGTGGTGATAGGGATGTTTGTGAGGGGTTCGGAATCCACGTTAAGCTGTAGATACCGGTCTAATTAGCCTGAAATATGCACAAAATGACCGTTGAGCGGCAGACCAAATGGAACCTTTTCCAGGAAATAGGGGCCAATTCAGACTTCTACGTACGTGTGCTCCATCACAACAGAAGCTTCCCCTCTGCCCTGCATACCTGAATATTGGACTATACACGAGTTTGGTATACCATATATATATATATAATGGTGTCCAAAAGTTAAGCATAATTGATAATTATGTGAATAGAGAAGGAACTGTAAATCAGAATGGCGGAAACGTCATATGCGAGTGTAATATGGTTATAAGACAAGAAAGCAAATCAAAAGACGATAATAATTAATTTTATTATCCAAAGTAGCAGTTTGAAAGAAAACTGAGGATAGCAAGGGTTCACACTTTAAAGAAAAAATGAAAGAAAACATTAAATAAAATACTGATGCTGCAGTTTAATAAGGCGTGTGGTCATCTCTGACAGCCCGGCACGCTGCACAGCGATTTACCATACTTGCTATGAGATGATAAATGAGTTGTGGGCTCAAACGGTTCCAAGCTTCTGGAGCTATCTTCAGTTCTGTAACGGAGCTTGGTGGGTGCGAAAGGGGCTGCAATTTGTCTCCCGAGCATATCCCATACATGCTCGATAGGATTTAAATCAGGGAGTTCGCAGGCCACGACATGCGCTGGATGTTTTCCGTTTCAAGGAAGTCATCAACCAGCACCGATCGGTGACATGGCGCATTATCATCCATGAATATGAAGTCAGGATCGACAGTGAACATAAGGCTCAAGAACTTCGTCTCTGTATTTTTGACCAGTCATAAACCCCGTGTCAAAGAAATGGAGGTCTGTTCGGCCGTCCATCATGATGCCTGCCCATACCATTACTCCCCTTGATGAAAAATGATGTCTTTCCGTTATGTTTCTTGGTTCAAAACGTGCTCCACGTTCTCTCCATATCGTTACCCGACGATAGTCACTACTCAGACTAAACCGGGACTCGTCACTGAACATCACATCTTCCACACTCCAATGTTGATGTTTCAAACTACAGTTCAAACGAGCGTTTATGCACAGACGTGAAGGGAATGCAACTGCTGGTCTTCTGGCATACAGGCCAGCATGATTGAGTCTCTTGTAAACAGTTTGTCTCGAAATTCGTATTCCTGCGGCGACTGGGAACGCCAAACCCAGTGATCTGGCAGTGCCCTCTGACGTCGCGCACTTATTACCAGATATCGGTCTAGGCTAGGGGTTGTGACTCTTGGTCGACCTGATACTGGTTGCCGGGTAACATCTCCCGTTCTTTGAAACCTCTGCTACAGTCTTGAGTTCACAGACTGGTCCACATTCAAAATTCGAGACACTTTCGGTTTGAGATCGTCCGCATTCCAGCATTCCAATGATTCTTCCTTTCGCAAACATGTCCAATTGGCGTCTTTCTGGCATCATTCACCTTGTTTGATGGTTTTCAACGTTCCTTCGCATAGCAGTTGCACGAAACTTGTCTGAACTGCCTATGCTGCGCGAATCGGTTTCTTTGCGTTAAGACATGCGAGGTGTTTCGCGCAGGACGTAGTCTACTGAAAAATTTACATAAACTCAATGTTTCTGTTGTTGTTTGTTGTTGTTGTTTCTTATCCCACTTGGTTGGCCAAGCCCACGAGCCCATACGTACTCATGAGATGTCAATGTTTCTTCTTTCACCCAATTAATATCCGCAAGAAATTTGGAATAATTTTTACGAATATTTACTCCATGTTTTTCGCATTTTACGATTTATGCTTAACTTTTGGACACCAGTGCATATATACGTCCATATATATGGCATATCGCATTTTTTGATTTTGATATACTCATGGGGTATTCCGTCCCTGCCGGACACTGAGTATGAGTTACAACAACAACAACAACAACAATATATAAATTAAATTACAGCTTTCATTATTGCCTTACATTCTGAAAGCATTTTATATATAGATACAAAAGAAATTCTTGATGTATATGCATTTTTTTTTTTATAAAAAACGTGTTAGTATTCTATTTGTAGACACTATAGCGCTAGAGGAGAACAAGTTGAATATGGCGTCGAACCTTATGACCTTATGGATCTCGAACTAAAGTATTCTATATAGGAGCGAAATGTGCATTTCTTATTTTTCATCGTTAAAATAGATAATGAAAAAATCCATCTTGATTATTTGATAAGAAAGAAATTTATGAAATTAAAAAAAAAAAAAAAAAAAAAAAAAATTCATTCTTTTAGAAATTTTAGGTTAAACTAACATTTGAATTTGCCTCATAGCTTTTTTTGGTGACGAAATCTAAAAAATCGGCCTTTAGATAAAGTAAATACCGAACTGAGTAAACTCATTCAATTTACTTAGCGAATTAGCAACCTGGGTGAATTCATTAAATTTACTTTTCGAATTAGCTAATTTGATTTCTGAGAATGAATACCAAATCCTTGAAAAGAATCAGACGCTCTGTCAGAGGGGCGGAAATTGATACCGTGACACATTTAGAAAATGAAATAAATAAATAAAAATACAATTTCTAGCATAAATAAATTTGCAAAAGCCTATATACATCTGCGATGAAAAAAAATATAGAATTTCATTATCTTTAACAGCAATTTTTTGTAATATTGTGATGTACTGGTTGGACAACCAGATTGTACTTGGATGTGATTGAATTGAGTACTTGAAACACAGATTGGAGAACTCCAGATTTTTTTTTATACACACCACACACATATAATGAGCACATACCATATTTAACACATTTAAAGACATATAATCATAGATTCGTGGAAGGATTCTACATCTAAGCCAAAACCCTATACTCAGCTACGGCCAGGATGTAAGAAATATACTTCAACTCTAAGTGAGAGTCTGCAGGCCAACTAATGCGCAAGTTTGGCTTAATATGATTTTTCTGGGGATGAGTATATACTAAACGTTTCTCAACAGAAGCGCATAGTTGTTATGTATTTCTTCGCGGGTGAGAATTTCGAGGGCTACTGATCATTTCGTCTAAACGCAAAGGGGGACACTCTTGCCAGTGTGTAAGAGGAAGCACGGTTGCAAAATGTAATATATATCAATGAATTCAAAATATACTATTTCGGATTAATATTATTAAGATGATAACTGTAGGCTCTGATGGCGGGTGGTAGCGCTCTGGAGCTCTGGTGCCATAGGTTTCGGGTTCGAGTCCTGGAGGTACCATGCATGTTTGAAGTGGTTCGTAACTCCCTTTAAGCCATAGTGCCAGATCTAATATGAATTTAGATTGTCAGGCATAGGGCTGATAACACTGCCCTGTAAAAATTCAGTGTCACATAGTCAAGTCAGACTTCAGGATCTCCATCACAACAGAAGCTGCATTTATCCTTTTTCCCATGAGACCACGTGGGTTCTTGGATTTGATCGAGATGTTGCTGTCGACCAAGGGGATAAAAACAACATGTAACTTTATGTCTACCGACAACAAGTGTAGGAATAATTTTGTAGAATGTGAGCTAAAAGACACAGTATATAATTTCACTCCTCTTTTGTTGTCGATACTAATGACATGAGAAAGCAACAAGGATATAACAAACCCTAGTTTTATAAGGTGTTTTTAATTCAAAGACGAGATGTGTAAAAGAACTTAAAATTCATATGTAGCGGTATGATGGTCAATCGTCTAGCGCTCTTTCTTTTGGTACCATAGGCTTCAGGTTCGAATCCTGGGGGTGGCATGGATGTTTTTTAGTGGTTCGGAATCCACGTTAAACTGTAGGTCCCGCTAAATCAGCCCGAAGTATGCTCAAAATGACCATAGAGCGATAATCCAAATCAAGTCATCATAGCGTTTAGAAACACTGTTTTCACCCCCTCATTTGCAAGTCAAACTAAGATTTAATTTCAAAGATTTAATGCTTCATTCCAAACTAATAATGTTTTACATTCATCTTTTTCAAGGCGTTACAATATGAGTGGTCAGACGTATAGAGTTGAATTTTTTTCAAAAAGCACATTTTAAAACTATATTAACACAAAAGTATTTGCATAATAATCATCAAAAAAGCCATTTATAAAAAAAAAACTTCTTTTAAAATAATTAACTTTATTGGTAAGATATTTGTGTTATTTAAAAGTAATTTTATGGTTTTTAAAGCATTAATTTATGCCAAAACTTTGAAACCTTATGTAAATTGTTGTTAAAGCAATATTTTTTATTCATATAAGTGATTTTTTAATCTATTTTTTTAGTGCATTGAATTTTTATGATCTGTAATACATTTTGTCAGGTTTTTATCAAGGGTCAGGTTTTTTAACACTTTTTTTTCAGAATATCATTTTTGTATTAAAAAAAAACAACACATAAAAAGTAAGATTACATAAAAGGGTACCCATTTTGTGAATGTTATTTTAAAAAAGATCGCATAAAAAAAGACACATACTTAACTTCTTACCGCAGCAATTAAAATATCTGAACCCATAAAGAAGTTAAGTTTAAGCAAAACTTAAAATTCATAATCTGATTAAGTGCTATTAATGAAGGTTAATAATTCAGAATTTTTATGTTTTTTATGTGGAGCACTAAATACACGTTTTTTATGATTTGGATAATGTTAATACGCCGGTTGATTTTAATTTTTTTTTTTTTACTTAAAAATGGCGCATGTCTTTACTGTGTAGCAGTGTGCATATTTTTTTCAATCTTCTATTATAATTATGCATATACGCTTAAAAACTTTCCTTTTTTTAATTGTAATTTTTTACAGAGTAATTAAACAGATAAGTGCTTGGAAAATATAATAGAAAATAATAATTTAATATCTTCCTTTTTTGAATGCTTTTATATAAAAAAAATTCAATTTAAGTCATAATAATTTACAATATTATTATCTATGTATTTTTTTAAAAAAAAAGTAGTTATTAAGATTTAGTCTAATAAAAAGTAAAAATTTTTAAATTTGTTTTTTATATATATATATATATATATATATATTTATATTTTTTATATTTTGAAGCATGATATAATGTAAATCATGCATCATCATTATCATTGTTGATTTTAATTCGTGCACATTCTGGACGACCTCGGTAGTTCTGGATTAGCGATTTTGACACATCATAAATCACTGATATAGTTTTTATAATATCGGGTATCAAAGATAAATTACTCTGAATAAAAGTTTAAATCATTAAAACATGTGAATATTTAATTTGTTTACTCGCATTCTAAGCTTGTGTAGACGATATGAATATCCGACAAAATATGTCGACATACGAGGAACTACATAATCAAAATTCTTGCATTGAATACTAATTTTACGGAATTGTCTCATATTGGTGAAAAAAAAAATGCAAAATAAAAAATTAATTTGAAAATGATTTTTTTTGCTACGGTTATTCTGGATA
The DNA here is from genome assembly GCA_021605095.1 of Caerostris extrusa. NCBI lineage: Eukaryota > Metazoa > Arthropoda > Arachnida > Araneae > Araneidae > Caerostris > Caerostris extrusa. The sequence continues at coordinate 17,298 of BPLR01015954.1, read as the reverse complement.
TTAACCTTCCTGTGGCTGCTACAAGAGAAATTCTGACATAGGTTGATGAAGTATCCTTAAAGCTAGCTACAAATAGCAGTCATCTGCAGCAGTTTTAACTCCACGTCTTCATCAACTGCACAATCTATAAATTAATTACGTTATAAAAGGATTAACATAGGTTAACCCTTTTTTACATAGGGTTAAATTTACACAATTAGCCCAATGGTTCATTTATCTTCAGAAAAAAGATGACTTTTCATATGTAAAAATGCGGCCTGATGGCCAATTGGCCAGCGCCCTGGCCCTTTGGTACCACTGGTTTCAGGTTCTAATCCTGGCGGTGGTGTTTCTTAGTGGTTTGGAATACACGTTAAACTATAGGTTCCGGCCTGTTTAGCTTAAATTGCTCACAAGATGACTGTAGAGAGACAAACAAAGCCACAACAAACCAAACCACACACACAAAAATTTGCTATGTCAAAATTTCACTTCCACACTCCCATTTGGCCTAATGGCCGAGTGTCTCGCACTCCATACCATAGATCGGGTTTGGGTTCTGCCCGTGCCATGGATATTTGTAATGTTTCGATTCCACTTGAAACCGTAGATCCCGGTCTAATATGATAGTAGAGCCTTGTGAGCGTAGTGTTACTCCGTCCTTAGCATATCTTCAAGCTACACGTGCCCTCTATGTAGTGCTAAATGAATAACAGAGGCGTCCCTTTCTTATGACATGAAGATTAACTATCTCTGTATTGCCAGCTGCAATAGAACAACTTTCTATAAACTGGTTCTGTTACAAAAAAACTAGCATTCGACATTTTTTACAAATGATTAAATTGAACCCACTTGAATTAGCCGAATGGCTCACTTTATCTTCAGATAAATCATGTTGATTTCTCATATCTAAAATACTCCTATTTCAAAATTGCACTTCACCGTTCCCAACTACCAAGAACTTTAATACTTTTATAACTATGCTTTCCAATGACTTTAAACGACTTTAGATCCAAAAACGACTTTAGATCCACTAACTTTAAACGACTTTATCCACCATTAAACGACTTTAGATCCACTTTGAATAATCGTATAATCAGATGTCCTTTTAAGTGTAAAAGAGTAATTTTTTATGAAAATTTGCTGTTTTGCGGTCATGTAAAGGCAATTTTTATTTTTTTCTTAAATTCTGGTACTTTATATAGTGCCATTTACTTCACTTATTTATAGTGTTTTCTATTTATATAATGTCATTTACTTCATTTATTTATAGTATTTTGTATTTATACAATGTCATTTATTTCATTTGTTTATAGGGTTCTGTGTTTATACAATGTCATTTACTTCATTTGTATATAGTGCTCTGTATTCATATAATGTCATTTGCTTGATTTATTTATAGTATTTTTGTATTGATTCATTGTCATTTTACTTCATTTGTTTATAGTGTTCTGTATTCACATAATGTCATTTACTTCATTTATTTATAGTGTTCACTTACTTGTTCCGTGCACTTACTTAAACTTTGTTTTTCTCTCCTTCAGAAAAGATCGAGACAGTGATAGCCGTGGAGGGGGGCAAGACCGAGCTCCAGTGCGACATCACCCCTCCCCCGGGCGGGGATGAGGTGGCCCTGGTGCTGTGGTACAAGGACGAGCACGACGCCCCTCTACAGCCTGGACAGCCGGCGGCGGGGGGCTGTACCAGGCGAAGCACGCCCCGGGCCAGGAGATCGCTGGGGCGCGCCTTCCTCGACATGACCGCCCGCCCCACCCTCCTCAGGCTGGACAGGCTGAAGGCCGAGGACGAAGGGAGTACCGGTGCAGGGTGGACTTCAAGATAGCCAGGTCGAGGAACTCCATCGTCATTCTCGAGATCATAAGTGAGTGCATCCCCCGTCTCTAAAAAAAAAAAAAATACATGCTTCAAAATTCATTATAATTAATATAATTATTATTTATTTTAGTTTGTTTGTTTGTGTTTTTAGTTTTAGTTTATCGATTAGGTTAAAAATATATCGTTTAAAAAAAAAAAAAATATGCCAAATTGATCAGAAAAGACAAAAAACTTCGCCAATCTGGCGATTATTCTTGGCGCATTTTCTCGAGGATATTACTATAGTCTAAAAATGAAACATCAATTTGGCTTATTATGTGTAAAAAACAAGTAATATAAAAAAAAAAAAAAAAATTTAAAGTCAATTCCTACTTTTTTTTTTCACTCTATTGCAGAAAGTCCTTTATAAATAATTTTCATTCATTTTTTAAGTTTATTGGTGCCATCTATTGGTAGATATATGCAATTTAAACCTAAAAAAACTAAAATTAACTAATTAAATTTAATTACTGAATTAATATTTGAAAAAACAGTATTAACATCCAGTGTTATCCACTACAAATTCCAAAACAATGTATTTAAACTTGAGTGGATGAATAAAAAGTATTTTACCGACGATTGAAAATTTGAACAAGATATATATAGGGAGAGTGTGAGCTAATGGAAGCAATTGAATAATTATTTATTTTCATCTTATTATTTTTTATTGTTTTTTTAATTATTTAATTTATCTTAAAGATTGGGTTAAAAATGCAACAGTTTTTTGGAAATATGCCGAACGGATCAAAAATAATAAAAACATCGCCAATTTGGATATCAATCTTTGAGCGTTTCGCGAGGTCATTACTATAGTCGAAAATATGAAACATCAATTTGATTATTAAATGTGCAAAAATAAAAATGTGTGAAATTCTATAAAATATTCCGATGTTAGCAGTTAGTCAAGTCGGAATATTGCCGGTGAACTTGATTATTTCCCAAAGTGGTCTAGAGACAGCTCATATGTGCATATTTTGTTGTATATCATTGGATCAATTTAGTTAAAAATATGTTTTTGAATAAAGTATGATGTGTACTTGTCAAAATTATTCACCCTTAAATAAAACATATCATACAGGAAGAATAGAATATTTCTGTTTTTTTTGAAACAATTCTATCGTAAGTGGTTCTTTCATGGCAAAATCATGTTCTATGTTAACATCGGCTTATATTTGTAAGGATATTAAAAATTGTGCTAAATGACTGAACATTTTTTTTTGTATTTCAGTTCCACCTAAGAAACCAGTGATCAAAGATAACGACGGAGAAGTGCTACAGAGGGTGTCTCCAGCACATAACCTCGGATCCAGGTTGGTGCTCATCTGCGAAGTGGAAGGAGGTAAGACATCTGTTTTTTTTTTTTTCTTTTTTAAATTACAATGGTGATATTTAACTTTTAGCTTTAAAGTTTGTATATAATTGGAGCCGGTCAGTAAATAGAATAAAAAATTACTCAATTGAAAAATCCCCCTACTAAAATCATTGAATAAAACTTATATCTGTCAAATTATGCTGTCTATATTGATTTCAATTACTTTTAATATTTTGTCATACAGGATTTTGGTATCAAAATCAAATAAAGATTATAACATGCTATAGCATTTTTCTAATGCAGAATATCATGTTCAATTGATAAATTTATTTTTTTTTTTAAATTAAATTAATCCTGCATTTTATCTCTTATTTAATTTTATAATGGTTTGGTGCTATGGATATTAATTTTACTATCTTGATTTTTCAATAAAATTTTAACATATATATATATATATATAAATCATTTAAATAAAAGGTAAGATATATATATACAAAGAAAAATCATCATAAGAAAAAAAGATTTCAAATTAGGTTCAGCTACAGAAATGGAATAAAAATTTTTTTCATAATGTATTTCATTACCATCTCGTACCCAATTGCTAGCGTAATTGGTATGTTGTATATCTTAGATTCTACCATAAAATGTTTGTGTGTAGTCGCTGCTTTTAGAACGAATACATCTTATTAAAGCATGTATAAGAATTTCTCATAGACAGTCGGATGGTTGTAAAGTTCCATCGTTGCTCACACTAAAGTTCCATCACTGATTGATCTATATTGGACACAGAACTGAGAGGGATATTACTAGTGAAATTATTCCTGGAAAACATGCTTCAGACACAGAATAATGTCATCTGCCAGAATAAAAATGTTGGCTTCAAAAAGGAGAGAATCCGACCAACAAAGCTGGACGGATATCTGTGGTGAACACAAGAAATCTGTAAATTGCATATTTTTCCAGTTTGTGCTTATTGAAGAGAGTAAGGCGCATGTTCCCTGTAGTCTAGAATTGATTACTCCGAATCAGCTATATCTGCTATACTAATGAAGAATGACGTAAGATAAGAATGGCGCCTGGAATTTGAAAACTGGTACTGTTTGCATTTTTTTTCGAATGCCCGCCTGAGTGGGCGGGGTACCTTTTATTGGTACCAGATTTGGAATGGCACTAAGTCTTAGGAAATGACAGAACTCGTTTAGAATCTCGACCAACAAGAACAGAAATCTAGGGTGAACATAAGAAATCTGTAAATTGAATAGTTTATCAGGTTGAACTTAAGGAAAAGAATAAGCTTCGTGTACCATGTACTCAGAGTACTGGTAACTCTGCACCCAGACCCCAGTGCAGACTTTGAATCTGCTACCCCTTAAATTGTAGTGACGAATGACTTAAGCTAATAGTGCCTGGAATTTGAAAACTGGTACTTTTCACCTTTTACTGGTAACAGATTTGGAATGCTAATAACTTTTTGGAAATGAGATAACTTAAAGATAATTGCTTGAACAATTTACTAACAATTATATGATTTTATTTTTAATATACTAACACTCATAGACTTGCTTGAATAATACTTATAATTTCCATTAACCATATATGCGTATTTAGCTTCTCCATATTATTGCATACCACAAATCATATAAAGCTTCTAATTATTCTCCTTTTACTCAAATAATATTTTTTGAGATTTCGAGTTAATCCCAACTTAAAAAGAAAAACTACTTAATGTTTATTACTTGAAATAAACAATTTGCAATTTGCTAATAATAATTACACGAAAATAATTTTTTAAAAATGTCCAAACAAGGTCATCACACGACCAGTTTTATTGGATGAAAAATGGCCCTTTACATTTCGAAATGAGACTGGAGAGTTATTTAAATAACGTCATTACACCATATCAAATTTGTTAAACAACATTTTCACAGAAAAGGGCTACTAATATAGAAAACTAGATTTAGAACTTGATTAGAATCTCGACCAGTAACAGAATTGTGGGATGAACACAAAAATTCTATAAATTGTATTTTCAGGTTGGACATAAGGAAGAGTGTAACGTGCAGGTCCCATGTAGTCTAGTGTTGGTCACTCAGAATCTGCTATCTCCGCCATTGAAATGACTTAAGATAATAGTACCTGGAATTTGAAAACTGGTACTTTTCACCTTTTACTGGTAACAAATTTTGAATGGTAATAACTTTTGGAAATGAAAGAACTCGGTTAGAATATCGATCAACAAGAACAGAAATCTGGGATGAGCACAATAACTCTGTAAATTGTATAGTTTTTAGGTTGGATTTAAGGAAGAAAGTTAGGTGCAGGTTCCCATGCAGTCTAGTATTAGTAACTCTGAATCTTGTACCTGTGCCAGTGTGGTGACGAATGACTTAGGCTAATAATGCCTGGAATTTGAAAACTGATACTTTTATCCTTCTTAGTATGGTACTAATAACTACCATAGAACACATATATAAAAACGAATAAAGATATTTAATTTTTTTTTATTGCTTCAATAATTACATTATTTTCTTTTTTTTATATTTACAAATGTATATGTGCATTTATTCTAATCGACTTGTTTAGGTTAGTAATTATATTTTCCATTAATCATCAATGCATATTTAGCCCCTCCATACTACTGCATACCACAAGTCATGTAAAACTTGTAATTATACTCCCTTTTACTCAAATGATATTTTTCACGGATTTGGAGTTAATCACAACCAAAATAAAAACTACTTAAGGTTTATTACTTTAACCCATTTGCTAATAATAATTACACGAAAATAATTTTTTAAAAATGTCCAAACAAGGCCAGTTTTATTAGATGAAAAATGAGCCATTACATTTCGAAATGAGATTGGAGAGTTATTTAAATAACCTCATTACACCATATCAAATTTGTTAGACGAAAATTTTCACAGAAAAGAGCTACTATTATAGAAAACACGTTATTTAATTAAAGTTATTTTAAGTAAGATGAGCTTGCCCTTACTTGTAATTAACATCGAATGTCTCTTTTGCTCTTGTTTAATTTATTTCTCTAGAGAAACGCATTTTTCACTAAAATTAATGGACTGTTATATTTCTCGTGCGTAGCTCAAATAATTATTTCTCGTATAAAAGGACTTTTTAAGAAATTGTCAGATTGTTAAGACACGTCTAAAAAAGTGCCATTTAGATTATTTTTTCTGAAAAAAATATATAAATAAAAAAACAACACAAATCTAACAAAAAACATTAAATAAAGCTGTTTTGATGCATCCAAAATTGCTTAGCCTATTGTAATTAGGTTTCGTTCGTATTTTTAAAAAAATTACTAATGAGATTCTGATATATTTTATGGTATTTAGGATTGTTTGTATACTGGATTGTTGTATTAGTAAAATAAATATGCTAAATAATTCGTATGATTTATAAAATTATTATGATTATTATGATTTATAAAATTATTTATTTTTGATATGTAGTTAATACAATTATTGTGATTTATAGTATTTTATGTAGTTCAAAATTATTTATAACAAAGGAATTGTTTTTATTAGAGCTCTAATAAGCAAATTTTACATGTTGTCGTCATGCACATGACTTGTATGAATTATTAAAACAATTTTTGTAATTTATAATAAAATATTTTCAAAATTATTTATTACAAAGGAATTGTTTTTAATAATAAATTGCTATAACAAGTAAATTGTTAATGTGTACATCAGATGTATGAATTACAGGAATCCTGTACATTAATTGCGGATTTATTTTTAAATAATTAGAATTAATTATAACCTTTTATAAAAATATTTTTTTAACGATTAAAAATAAAAAATAATAAATGTAGCGGTTACATCACCATGAATGATGTACCAAGCTGGAAGAGTTAGTCTGCAAAATTTTTTTGTACATAAAAGTAAGAATTGCTATATGAATAAAAATTTATAGAAATCTAAGGCAAAATTTCTTATTCATAATTATTTTTGCTATACATAACAATTGGACTTGCATTAATAATAAAAGTAAGTTTTCTGTTAAATTAAAAAATAACAAATACGAATTTTCCTTAGTTTTATCTTTGAACCAGATATACATGCAATAAATTTAAAGGACAAAATATAATCTCTACATATTATATTTAGGGAACATATAGACAGCTAGAAAAAAATTTTACAGCACTTATAGATGCATACTCGTAAAAACTCACCATTCAATGATAAATTGACTAATTTTTTTTTCTAATGCAGCTGGCAAATAGACAGTGATCTTTTTTATGCCATAAGGGCTGCACCGACGTTACTCACTTTGCACTACCCAGGGGGCCCGTGTAACTTGAAGATAAGACACGGAGACGGAGTAACAATGCTCCCCGCAACGCTCTACGATCCTGTTAGGACCGGGACATACGGTTTAAAGTGGATTCCGAACCACTACAAACACCCAAGACAATGCCGGGATTCCAACCCGATACCTGTGGGACCGAGCGGTCATTCGGCCATCAGGTCCCATAGAATTGACTAATATATATTTTTGAATTGACTAATAGATAGACTATTTATATATCAATATAGAATTGACTTACAACCTATATCTCATATCTAAATCTTTGTGCTTTAAAATCCTTCTTTTTTTGTAGGCAAGCCTTCTCCTACTGTGAGTTGGTGGAAGGATTCGGTGTTGCTAGACGACACGTTCCAGGTGTATCCGCATGTGGTGCGCAACGAGCTGGTAGTGGACCAGCTGGATCGGGGCGACTTGCACAGCAGCTACGCCTGTCATGCCTCCAACAACAACATCTCTCTGCCAGCGATCACATCGGTCATGGTCGACATGAATCGTGAGTTCCCATATTATTTTGTCATTCTTTAAATTGTGTTGCGTTTTTTAGTGCTTTTCCAGAAGTAGACAACATTCGATCACTTTCAGTCCAAGCAAATCACTAAACATGTCATGTGAATTGGAAGTACATGTCCTATTGACAAAAATTACTACACCACAGCCTTCTGTCTAACACGAATTGATAAAATTATTAAAAATTTGAATTCATTAAATTATTTTATAATGCAATATTCTTTGATTTACTATAGAAAACAATTATATGTCAACTTTTTTTTATTCATTGTTGGTAACTAAACATGTCATGTGAATTGGAAATACAGGTAATCCTATGACAAAAATTCCTACATCACGACTCCTGTTTTTTTTTTTTTCTTTATGGTTGAAGAAGTGAGAAAATTCTCCTCACAAAACAGCTTTCTATTCTCTAAGTTAGTGCAAGAATAGTGGAGTTTTTACAATAAATTTTGTTCAAGTATAGTTCAAGAATTTGTTAGAATTTGTTAGAAATTGTAACGTCTCGGCCTATACTAGACATATAACGGCTTCAAGAAGAGGGCCGCTTTTGAGATTTATGGACACACTTTAAATTATAAGCATTATATATATATACAGATACAGAACTCAGAATTATTATACAAGAATTGGAAATTAAAAATATAAATTGTATCACAAGTGCACGATTAAATGACAAGTGTAGTTCACTACAATGTCGGAGATTTTCAGAATCCTCGAGTTTAAGTTGTATCTAATTGTCCAGTCTGTGGTAGACCTTAATTATCGCGCGACGTGATACATGAAACCACAAGGAGTTCACTTTGTTAACAGGCAGAAATCCGGTATATTCTGTCATTCAGAAAGGAAAAAGAAAAAAGAAACACTTCTGGTTGACTACGTAGAATTATGTCCCTTCTTCACCAAAATCCTACTTTTAAGAAATTCCGTCAAGAGGGGGCGGAGGGGGGTAGCTTAGCTTTTCTCACTTCCCATTGAAATAGTCACTTTCTTAGTCCATGGTCTATCACCAATCACAATGCAACAACTAATGGTGCATTCCATATCCCTCAGTAATTGTTATTGCTAATTTTCTGAGATTTCATTATATATAATATCGAATATCTGCTGTCAGATTTGAGTGACATGCTGTTCTCATTAGTACAAAACACTAATCACATGTAATGTAACTACCCACAACGCTGCTTGTCTGCTGTAAAATTTGAGTGATGGGTTTTTATATATTTTTCAAATAACATACATTCCTCTCTCGCCTGTGAATGAAATGCCAAAACTATTCCGCAAGAAGAAATATGCTACAAAATCCTTATATCACTCAGCATTCTAAAGAATCTTTAGGAAATATTTTCCCATCCATGAATCGTAAGATAAGTTTAAAACCATTACAAAATTTAACACCATTATGATTTAATTTCTTTCGTATTGAAAATATTTCAATACATCCTTAAGTATTTTACAGATTTTTTTATGATAAAACAAGTAAAAAACATGCTGGGCGATAATTAATGTGTGATGGCATGATACTTGTTTTCAAACATTCATCAGACAGCACTGGATTTTAAAGCTGGAGGACACTTCGGACAGAGATGTCTCTGTGGCTGTCAGGCAATTCATCTCCTCCCGCTGTTCCATCTGTCAGGATGGACAAGCACCGTAATTCTTCCCGGATACTTTTTTATTGGGCAGGATCATCCGGACTTTTATTTCAGGCTCCATTGTCCGGCATCCATCTAGGTTTAGGACAGGATTAACTGGTGGCATGATATGTGATACTTCTTCTGTCTGGGATTCTTTTAAAGTAAAATTGCTTTGTAATGTCTTTCTTTTTTATTCTGGCAATATATTACTAGTGGTAAATGGTTAATTTGATATCTTTTTATTTATTATTGTTAAAATATTTTCATATTTTAATAAACACTTTTCAGAGAATCTTTATCGATTTATTGTAGCCCATCAATATTTTTGTCAACAAGTTTTTATTTAATCAAGTTTTTCAGTAATTGATTCCTCATCTAAATGATGAATTGTAGTGGTGAATGACGGTTTTGACTAACAGATAACTTTAGAAAGTATAATTTCGGCTTTAAGGTTTAATTCCGATATAATTCCGGCTTTAAATGGTAAGGTATAATGCCAGTATCATTCCATCTTTAAATGGTAAGGTACACCTGTATAATTCCGCTTTAAATGGTAAGGAATAATACCAGTTAATTCCGGCTTTAAATGGTAAGGCATAATTCCGCCTTCAAATGGTAAGGTATAATTCCGGTATAATTTCGGCTTTAAATGGTTTAATTCTGGTATAATTCGACTTTAAATGGTAAGGTATAATTCCAGTATAATTTCGGCTTTAAATGGTAAATTATAATTCCGGTATAATTTCGGCTTTAAGGTATAATGCCAGTATAATTCCGGTTTTAAATGGTAAGGTTCCATACCAGTATCATTCCAGATTTAAATGGTAAGGTTCATTACCAGTCTAATTCCGGCTTTAAATGGTAAGGTATAAAGTTATTATTAATTACATCAAAAAAAGTTTTTAATTTTCATAAATTTAAAATAAATATCTAAATATTATTTATTTAAAATCAAATAAATATCCCGATAAATAATAATATGTGATAATGAGCTGTTAGCAAACATCTATATAGGACTCAGCAGATGAATATAAAATGCATCATTAAATGCAAAACATCTATTAACGATTGAAAATAAAAGCAATAGGCTCAAGGAATAAGTCCGTCAGAGCAAAGTTTCAAAATAGCTATAGGTAGTATGGATCAGTCTGGAAAAATATAGCTCATATTATGTACATGATGAAATTTGTTATTCTGTGTACAAAAAGATATTTCATATTATAATTATTAATGCATAAAAAAGAACGAGTAAAAAGAAAAAAATCATTTCAAACTAATAATTATTTTAAATAATGAAAATTATTTGCAACATCTTGTGACGTGAATAACAAAAGTTAATTTTCATTTCAATTAAAAATATTTTTTATATTTTTATCATAATTTAAATCATGCGTAAATAAAAACATAATTAAGCTATATAACAGGTAAGCTGAAAGGTTCGCATGACACATAGATGGCGCTACTAGTATTAAATGCATATGATTTTAGTTAGCCCTAACCTTCAAAAGACACGTGTATACATTTGACAGCTGTTGCACTATTATAGCATTTTTAGTGTTCATCATTAGCGCAAGCGCTGACTGTCGATTGGACTCCGGTGAAATGATGGAGCCATGTTTGATCCATTGTCACATATCGACGTTCACAAATTGAATTTATTACGATTGAACAGCTCCAAACACTGCTTAGAATCATCAATTAAAGTTGTTGTTTTCTTGATTGTGAATGGGGCACTCACTTGAATAGAGCTTTTTGCATATCCAAATATTCATTCACGATATGTCCAACACGTTCTTTTATATCTTTAGGGTCTTCACTTTATGGTTTACAGAAATTATTGTGTGGACTTTTGATGTTTTCATCGGTAACAGGTTTTTGGGGCATCCACTGTGTATCGTCCTCAGTGCTCATTTCGCCTTGTTTAAATTTAGACCAAATCACTTCTCTACGGTTGATTTTCCTGGTCCGCATAATGTTTATCAAGCCAAGCCTTGGCTCCAATAGTATTTTTTTCGCCAAAAAAGCAATGCTTTATTAACACACGAAATTCCTTTTTATCCATTTTTTCAAACTAACAAAAGTTGCTTCACTAAAAATGCTATAACTCACATACTAATAGTGCAACAGCTGTCAAATTTATAAACGTGTCTTTTGAAGGTTAGGTCTAGCTAAAACCATATGGATTTAAAAGTAGTCGCGCCATCTATGTGTCAGCCTACGAACTGTTCAGCCACATGTTAGTTAATGTTGAGAGAAGGTGGTTTTGAATGAATATTCTTAGAATGTACTCAATGCTGTGATATGCATTTAATAGATGTCACAATATTTGTGCTTTTTATGCATTATGCGTACACTTGTTTCTGGGAACTGTGCGTCACTATAATAGCAGTTTCATTTGAACGATTAATTTCCATTGATTTTCAGAAGTTTACTTATCGAAAATCTTTTGAAAGAATAAAACATGTATTTCTTCAATGAACACTCACTCATTTTCTAAACTTTTCTGCCACTAGTGGACATTTCTTACACTATTCTAGAACATTATTCCCAATTTACATGACAACGGCGTGGAATGTTTGAATTTTCTAAAGTTACAGGTTTGTTGAGGTTGTTTCTTATCCGACTTGGTACACAACATCTAGACCAAGTCCCAGATCTCAACTTTCGGTCTCATAGAAGGACAAAGAGCGTCAGCTTTTTGTGAAGGGAGCTCACGTAGGTAGAGAAGTCTGACTCGGCTCCGTGACGCTGAAGAAGGATATTAGTGCCTACAGGCAGGACTGTTAAAATACAACGTATTTGCGTATCATATGGGAAATAACCCGGAAACTCTCACCAGATACTCCGATAGGGCCTGATGGCCCCTAATTGCACTATGGTGCTATGTGATAAATTTCAGGTTTAAGTACCAGGGTACTATGAATGTTTGTAGTGCTTCAGAATGCACTTTAAGCCGTAGATCAATGTCTCATATCACTGTAGAGCATAGATCCCAATAGGACTTTCAATTCCCAAACTGTTTACAACTCAGCTCTATGCACACTGATGTGGTGTGGTGTAGTAGTAGTAGTAGTAGTCCGAAGAGCCGGAAAGAAGCTGAACATCCCAAAGTCATCGAATCTCCTCGTCTCTGGAAACACTGCCTAAAACAAAGCCGCCAGCCAGATTAAACTTTCGCCTTAATGCTCACAAATGCACGCGTTTTTACTGAGCCACGAGTAGGCACTCATAGGTTTCCATATGATTATCCCTAGTAATTAAAATATGAACAAAACAAACTGTAAATAGTGTACCCCAATCAAAGGGGTGCAGTGATAAATAAAATATTCCGATTACGTCAGAAATCCAAAAGCGGTTGCCAATATCACGAAACAATAAAAAAAATAACCCGTCCTCAAAGAACAAATCATTCCGGTTCGACGAACAAGGCCAGATGCCGGACAAACAGCATCGATATCCTCGTAGTGCCTACAATGCTAGCAGATTAAACCTCCGCTTTAATGCTCACCAGCGGTGCGCTTTACCACTGAGACACGAGTCGGTATTTATAGGTTTGAATATGATTATCTCTAGCATTTAAAAAATGTATAGAACAAATCAAAATGTCGCCCTAATAACAAAAAAAGCGGGAAACAGCAAGAAATAACAATATTCCGGATTACGTCAGAAATCCAAAAAGCGGTTGCCAATCTCACGAAACAATAAAAAAAAAAAAAAATCCGTCCTCAAAGAACAAATCAATTCGATTCGACGAACAAGGCCAGATGCCGGACAAACAGCATCGATATTATCGTAGTGCCTAGAATGCTAGCAGATTAAACCTCCGCTTTAATGCTCACCAGCGGTACGCGTTACCACTGGGACACGAGTCGGTATTTATAGGTTTGAATATGATTATCTCTAGAATTTAAAAATGTATAGAACAAAGCAAAATGTCGCCCTAACAACACAAAGCGGAAAACAGCAAGAAATAACAATATACCGGATTACGTCAGAAATCCAAAAAGGGTTGCCAATATCACGAAACAATAAAAAAAATAAATCCTACCCTCAAAGAACAAATCATTCCTTTGCAATTTCCTCTTCGTTAACAACCGGACTGGACTATGACATAATCAGATTTGGAAGAGGCCATATCCCCGACTGAAAATCGACAGCCACCAAAAAGTAAAAAAAAAAAAATACAGCATCAACCTTTCTCCTCTCTGGAAGAAATGCAATAAACCGTCTCCTACTGTAAGCGAAAAGAAAAAAAAAAAAAAAAAACAGACAACTTTAGGTAAAGATAAAAATAAAGCTGCGATGAATCAACCGAAAGCTTGCAATCAATAAAAAACAGCAAACCCGGAGAATGTTCTGGACACTATCAGAATATTTTTCCATCAGCGTCAAAGGCTCACAGACCCCTTCCCCGGACATGTCAGTGGAGAAAGAAAAGAAGATGAAAAAGTTTGGTATTTTAAGAGAAATTGTGTTTTGTTAGAAGGACTTGGTCCAATACAAGTAAATACTCTTAAGGTGCTGGTGCTCAGAGCGCGGCAGATAACGTGGGAATGACAACCTTCTATCTCAGAGCAGGAAATGCTGTTATTTGTCCATTGTGTTTTCTATCCGGTGTTTTGTTGGAAGAGTTTTTCATCTTTTTTTTTTTTTTCTAGAATCTGATATTTTTATTCTACCTGTCGCAGCTACTATTAGTGGGAAACAATTTATATTTTTTTTTTTTTCTTCTTTCGGTTATAATCTAACTTTACGACATATTGCTTATCAAAATTTGTCAGTTTTCTGTTAAATTGTTTTAAATAATTTGTTCCTTTAATACATTAAGAATAAAAGTATTAATATTTTATTCTTAATGTATTAAAAATAACAAATTATTAAAACAACAACATAACAACATAAAAACAACAACATAACAAATAACATAACTTAATGTTATTAATATTTACCAAAAAATATAAATGGAAAACAATTTATTTTATTCAATAACTTGAAAACTTGTTTTATGTACGCAAGTTAAATTAATTTATCTGGCTCCTTATTATATATATATATATATTGATTAATTTTATTTATATATATTTACTATATAAAGTATGCAAATAAAAAAATTTTAATTTCTAAAAGGTTTTAAATATAAAATCTGATAGGTAGCAGTGTTATACATACTCAATGATTTTTTTATCTACATAATAAAAAGGACTGTTTATGTGTGTGTATCTTATATTCTCAAAAATAACTACTACTACTACTGCACCACACCACAGATCCTAGAGCTGAGTTGCCCTTTTACAGTTTGGCAATGATGTGGGGAGAAGTAGGATTGGTCTCAGTGACGATCTACAGCCTTATGAGAACGGAAGCTACGGCTTAAAGTGAATTACGAATCTCTACAAACATCCATGACAACAACTGGTTCGAACCCGTAACTTATCAAAAACAACTAAATAGAATGTACCAGATTAATCATATTACTGAGAGAAAGAAAGAAAATTATATTTTTTCTCTTTCCGTTATATTCAAACTTTGCGATATATCGGGTTATCAAAATTTGACACTTTTCTGTTAAATTGTTTTAAATAATTTGTTCCCTTAAAACTTTTAGATTATAATGTAAATATTTTTATCTGTGTTTAGTAAAAAATAAATATAAACAATTATTTTTTTTCCAAAAACTTGAAAATTTTTTTGTTGTGTAAGCAGGTTAAAATAATTTATTTGAATTATCATTACACACACACACACATAAACACACACACATATTATATTGTTTTTATCTTTATAAATAAAAGGCATTGTTCATGTTTTCGTACGTTTTTAGTTTAAAAAACCATCAGATAGATTTTTCTGAAAATTTCAAAAATATCCCAGTGTACAACAATATATCCAAACTATGCTGCTAGTCTGTTTTTTATAACTATTTTTAAAAGATACAAAAATTATTAATTTATATATCACTAAATAAATCATAAATAAAATATTGTCACTTATTATTTATCACTTATGATTACTCATCATCCAATAGAATCCAATCCATACTTGCGCATCCATGTGATAATTGTGAGCAACAATATATTCAAACTGTGCCGCTAGTCTACTTTTAATAACTATTTATAAAAGATACGAAATTGATTAATTTATACATCATTAAATCGCACATTACCTCTGTTTATCCAATAATAATTTGAACAATTAATTAGCAAAAGGTTTACGCTAATACCATAACTTCTTGATGAAAGTAACCACAAATTAATTAATCTTCCATCAAACCGATAATAACACAATTATCAATCAGAATTTGAAAATTGTCATAAAATTAACATCCAAGAAGCATAAAAATTAACGCTGTTAGTTGTTAATAATTGATAGCCATCAGTCAATATATTCTAATATAGGATGAGCTGTTATGATTTATTTAATGATGTAATATACGGAATTTTGCGTCTTTTATAAACAGTAGCAACAGCACAATGAATATATGAAACAATGGCTATCATTTGTATGCAAAATTGTGGGATTAATTAAACAGATATATAATAACTAAAGATTAATTATAGATATATGTGCTTCAAATAAATATATAATAACTAACTATATCATTTATTTAATTTTTATATATCTATAATTAATCTTTAGTTATTATATATTCTGTTTAATTAATCCCACAATTTTGCATACAAATGATAATTGTGTACAACAATATATTCAAATTGTGCTGTTGGTCTGCTTTATATTTATAAAAGATAAGAAATTGATTAATTTATACATCATTAAATAAATCATAATAAGTTATCGTCCTTCATTATTTATAATTACTTATAAGCCATAATTGAACATTAAAATATAATTGCACATTCAAATAATAATTGTGTACAACAATATATTCAAACTATGCTGCTAGTCTGCTTTTCGTAACTATTTATAAAAGATACGAATTAATTTATACATCACTAAATCACACATTACCTATTATATCCAAAAAATTTAAGAATTAATGAGTAACAAGTTTATGTTAATACCATATCGTCTTAAAGAAAGTAACCACAAATTAATTACTTCCTCAAAATATAACTACAGACAATTATCAACACATCATTAATTCCCCTATCTTTATAACCGAACACTTTCCTTTACAAAGTTCTTCAAGAAATAAGAACTACTACGAAACCATATGCAGTGTGTTTATTTATCCTTCATATAAACCTTTCAAACTAGTTTAGCCTGTCAGGTTTCACAGAAGAGTTATATCTGTAAACTAACTAATTGAAATATAAAAAAATTACTTGTTGTTAATTTTTTATGTTTCTGTTTAAGTACAAAAAAAATCATTATTTGATGTTATTAATTTCAAGTTTAGAAAAATCAAATTAAAATTAATAATTGATAACTATCAGTTATTAATTTGAATTTTAGTTATTATATATTTGTTAATTAAGCCCATAATTGCACATCCAAATGATAATTGTGTGCAACAATGCAGTCAAACTATGCTGCTAGTCTGCTTTTCAATTCCTACTATTAGCTCACACTCTCCCTATATGTATCTTGTTCAAATTTTCAATCGTTAATAAAATATTTTTTTTTTCATCCACTCAAATTCAAATACATTTTTGAAACTTGTAGTGGATGACACTTGATATTCATACAGTTTTTTCA